>MJUU01031297.1:10057-47702 GCA_002080025.1 Modiolus philippinarum
AACACAGTCTTTATGACATAATGTAGATGTGCACCTCCTATTTCAGAATTTGATTTGATTGATTTTTGGAGTTTCCCATACCATCTTTCCGTCCGTCCGTCCGCTACACCTGAGGGTACTCATCCCTTATCCACTACTCCTCCTGAACCACTGAATAGATTTTGATGAAACTTTAACACAGTCTTTATTACATAATGTAGATGTGCACCTCCTATTTCAGAATTTGATTCGATTGATTTTTGGGGGTTTCCAATGGCAAAACATGGACTTAGCCATTACATTACAAGGGAGTACCCATCTCTTATCCGCTACTCCTCCTGAACCACTGAATAGATTTTCATGAAACTTTAACACAGTCGTTATGACATAATGTAGATGTGCACCTACTATTTCAGCAAAACGTGGACTTAGCCATTATGGGGTTTCCCATAGCAAAACATGGACTTAGCCTTTACATTACAAGGGGGTACCCATCTCTTATCCGCTACTCCTCCCGAACCACTGAATAGATTTTCATGAAACTTTAACACAGCCTTTATGACATAATGTAGATGTGCACCTCCTATTTCAGAATTTGATTCGATTGATTTTTGGAGTTTCCCATACCAAACCTTGACTTGCCCATTACATTACTAGTGGGTACCCATCTCTTATCCGCTAATCCTCCTGAACCACTGAATATATTTTCATGAAACTTTAGTTCAGTGTTCATGACATAATGTAGATGTGTACCTTATATTTCAGAATTTCATTTGAATGATTTTATAATTTCTGGAATCAAATGGGGTTGTGGGGGTATTTATTAGTGAGCTTTGCTCACAGTTTTTCTAGTTTTTCTTGAAACTTTGGTGGACTTGAAAGGGGATAAACCAATCAGAGAGTATTTTTGAAATCGTTAATTTTTTTAAAAGCTCATGGCTTAAAAACTGAAAAATGACATCAATGGCAAACAAATTTAAAGGAAAATTTGTAAAGGCGAATGACATGATCCTTTCTGAAATGATTTCCGGACTCTAGGTGGTCCTCATACTGAGGTTTTTCTCAGCAAAATTTTGTTTGGTGAAGATGTACCTTTGCTTCTTTCTTACCAACCCAGTCCATGTCAAGTTAAGACCACCATCGAACGATTTATTGGAAAATCTTAAGTACCATTCATTTTCTCAAATACATTCTCTGCAAACATTTAATTTTTTCCACACCGTATACCGCTTACGCTTCCTCATGATAAACTAAAATCACGAAATCAAATGTATCATTCAAAAAGCCTTTGCCGATTCAAAAATAAATGCTGTATAAGGTTATAAATCCACATCTTTTATTTCGAAAACCAATTTAAAAGGAAAAGTATCTTACGATGAAAAAAGGTACGCAGTATGCCTGATTTTCTAACTGATAATATATTTGTCACATTTGGAGGTGCTATTTATAAACAGCAAATTGGCATACCAACTGTGCTCCTCTATTCGCAGACTTGTTTTTATATTCTTACCTGACTGAATTTCTTCAGGGACTCGTAAAAAGATACTAGATCCTTCAATCTCACTTATAGATAAATTGATGATGTTCTTTCCATCAATAACGCATCTTTTGCTAAATGGGTCCAATTAATATATCCACCAGAACTAGAGATACAGGAAATGACAGCAACACCTTTTCATAGCAATTGCCGTTGAGTTGCTACCGTACACTACCGCAATGGAGGGGAGGTTTAGCATGCCATAAAACCGCTTTGAACAATTTCTTTTGAAATGCCTGTACCAAGTCAGGACAATTGCGGTCGACAATTTTTCCGGTGGTTTCAAACTGATTTGTCTTATTGTCTCATGGACTTTGGCTCTTGTCAAATCTGTTCGGTAATTTTGTTATTACCCCCATTTCTTATGATATTAATTTTACAACAATAATCTATAGTTTTGATTCACTGCATGTGTAGCACATTAATGCACTAAAACCATCGAATTCTAGTGTAATTCATCTTCAGTCTTAAAAATTGAAGCAATTTCTCTCATTGTCAACAAAATTTTTTCTGCCAAGAACAGAAACATATCGACAGTTAAAGTCTTATATGCATTAAGTTTGAAAATACTATTAAATATATAGAGTGTTCCCGCCGAAATTCCCAAAAGAATTTTCTGTAATATTTTGATAGGCCCATTTTGCACTTGCTCTAGATCTGTTCGACCGAACCCACTAACTAAAGAGTTTTGCTTTGACCACACCTAGGGTCATAAAAGGAGACGCGTTTATGCGTTTGATATAGCTACATCCCTAATGATACCTGTTTAGAGATGAATAAAATCAGCGTATTTAAGTTAAACTGAACATCGAACTTCTTATGTTTCCTGTGATCAAGCCGTCTTAAGATATTAATGTATTCTGTCATGAACAAAAATCGTATCTTTTAATTTCCTTTCAGAGCCTTGTAGGGAATTTCTTTGTGATGGGGCATGTATAAAGTTGGAACGAGTCTGTGACAAAAACAAAGATTGTCTTCGAAATCAAGATGAACTTTCATGCGGTAAGATTTATTTTAATGAATTTATAGGTTGAAGGGCGATTTGGTACTTTAAAAAGATAACTGTTTTGAATGATTTAGATACTTGACATAAAAATACGCTTTTTGACAGAAATGGATGCTTTGTCGCTCCAGTCTTGATGTGCTCGAGGTTAACAAATGAATCTTAATAATTTCCCAATTTTTATATTATCAATTGCATTTTCATCAAAGTAATTGCAATGTTTGATTAACACGTACTCCATAAAGTAATATGTGAAGTTATCCAAATGTTTTACACGTAAAACCAACTTTTGAAATCAATTTTTGGAAATGAATTAAACTACACTGAGTACCTGTTTCGTGCCATCCTTGATTATAAAACACTATCAGCTTTTCGTTTTAAAAACTTTTGTTTTCAACAATAAGGGAAAACATAATGTCATGTTGTTTAAAACAACGGCGGTAGAATACCAAAGGAACAAAGCATAAGATTACATAAATCAAAGTCCAGAGACAAGGCAAAACAAGAACATCAGAAGACGGACGACCAAAGACACTACATGCCCACAAAACACACGAACACTACAAATACAACACAAAAAATTTAAGCACCAACAATATGAACTCTAAAAAAACAGAGTGACATCAGTTGCTCCGGAAGGATGAGCATTTCCTTGTTTGTATACAACACCCGTCACACTGTCAGTGGGTCAGTCCAGGGTAAAGTCAGAAGATGTAATGTCAAATCCAGAAAGACATGAATCTAACTGAAAATGTCAGTTTTCATTTATGACACCGTTATTGTGTCGCCCGCACCTTGTGCTGGAACGACACATAGGGATCACTATATCACTATCCGTCGTCTTGCGTGCGTCCATCTGTCCGTCTGCCTGTCTATCTGGCTCCAAAATTTTAATCATTATCCGCAACTCCTCTTAAACCGCTTGGTACTTTCCAACCAAAATTGCAGGAATTCTTCAATATATATTGCAGATGTGCACCATGCATTTAGTTTTTCATTGATCTTGATATTGTTAGATTTTCTAGCTATCTTGGGTTTTCTTCATTTTAGCTCACTGGAGTCTTCATGGTATGCCTCCATTATCTGCAACTCCTCCTAGACCTCTTTGTACTTTCCAACCAAACTTGCAGAATGCCTCAATATATATTGTAGATGTGCCCATGCATTTTGTTTTTCTTTAATTTTGATTGTTTCTGATCATCTGTGGACTTTGTCATTATATAAAGAAACAGGAATTCTCTAATATATATATAGTGCAGGCGACACATGTGTCCCGCGGAACAGCCATGCATTTTTTCATATTTATCTATGATGTCGTGGTAACGGCCATAGAATTCCTGAAGGGATAAAAGTAACAACGACTGAACATATCCCTGACTCTGTAGTTTTTGTGACAGTGCTTTTGCTCTTCCCACAAAGTCACTGTATGAACTGCATGCTCTACAGTAACGAATTAATTGTGAAATATACACTCCATATGCTTGCGAGGTAGGTATATTGCTGCAGAGAAAGGGAAAGTTCACGATTTGAAAGTCAAAATCATCACTTTTGTCATATAACCTATATTTCAGAGTCCGTGTTCGTCGATGTATAACAAAAGGTCAAGGTATGAAGCAGAATTGGGTGTATCGGTTGTCATTTCAAGTTTAATTGGGGTAGATGCGATGTGAATGTTCTTTAAATCTTTGGTTATTAAGAGAAAGTACATCGTCTATATATTTAAAGCTGAAGTCAAAAGTCTTGGCTAGTTGTTTATGTTTCTGTTGTATTAGCTATTGTGAAACTTTGCTTCATGCGAAAAATGGAAGAGATCAGCAGAATAGTCCCAATTGTTGAAAAACGCGGCCTCCACATTCAAAAAAAATGTTGTCGATCAAAAATACAAACATCTTAATCACGTCATTTTCTCTGTATTTCTTGTTTGACTTAGTGTGGTTCTAAACAAAATGTGTTTTATCATTTCCTATTACCAAGTAGGAATACCTGCGCTCTCCGTTCTTAAAATCCTGTAAATGTAGAAGAAAGTATTTAATGTCCACATTGAAAAAAATCATAAAAATTCTCAGCACAGAGAGAACGAAAAACAATAATGTACCTAAAACAACACAGACTTGGAATAAGGAAATTAGTGTCTTGTTGTAAAATATTTCACTTTCCTACTCCAAATACACGATGTCTTTTCTACTGTTACATTTATAACAAGAAACCCTTATGTTGTTGTCCGATGTACCTATTTCAACGTGGTTTGTAGGATCTTTCAAACTTGGTAAATCATTTAACCATGATTGAATTAATGTGTTTGTGTGCGTCTGTAGGACGGAAAAAATTACTTTCACTAATTAAGGATGGTCACTCCTCAGGATTTTGAAGTTGCCTCTGACTTTCGGAACTCTCTTACTTTATCCACCAGGATGCACTAGAAAATTTTACACACTGACCCTCACTTTTCTTTTTAAAATATGACTGCATACATCTTTAATAGGCTTATGAGAAAATTTGATGAAATTCTTGATATTCCTTCATTGCACTTGAAAGGTTTATTGCTTTAATGCAAAGTGAACGAATAGTCTAGAGAACTTCGGTTTCCCGCCAAAACTTCAGGAGCTTAAATCTCAAAAATGGACGCACTGACCTATCAATTTTCTTGCTTAAAACAACATGTGATTGATGTTCTAATAAATAAAAAAAATAATTTTAAAGCCTTGATATATTATTAACTTGAGGAGTGACCATCCTTAAATATATTTTTTATTATACATTGGCAAACGAATACTGAAGCAAGAACGATGAAAGGGGAAATTCTAAAATCACTGCAAATCATAGCCAACACGAATCGATACAAAGACTAAACAAATAAACAAAAAATGAGCAAGACCGCCACATAACTAAAGCACTAGCAATTTGAACTCCTACAAAAACTGAAGTATCATCAGGTGCTCCGGAAGGGTAAGCATGATCTGCTCCACGCATGGCAGCCGTCACACAGCCAGCTAAAATATGATTATGACATATCTGTTGGGTGGCTGATAGGTAAATGTCATTTTCTAACCCGTAGACAAAACCAATTAACAATGCAAACCATAACACATCATGACATGTATTTTCATTGCCTATGAGGAGACAATGTCTAAGTTTTTTTTCATATAACGCGGCAATAGTCTGTTACAGGTTAGAAAAAGAGGGATCGATGTAATAAGGAATAATTTTTTATCCGTTGGCATTTGTTCCATCAATTGTACAATTACCAAACTTATTTCTTTTCTAGACTTAATAGCAGATGTGGATGGTGGATCTGGAAGAGGAACCGTTGTAGTTCTTTTGAATAAAATGAAGGGCTGGATATGTAACAATGGCTGGAATCAATCTTCGACAAATGTTCTGTGTCGTTCTCTAGACCGAGAATACAGGTAAGGGTGGTATAAAGTAAATGAGAATTGAACCTTGGGTCTAAAAGGTTTGTTTCTTGGTGTTTGGATTATTCGTTCTAACTAAAAACGAATAATCAACACACCAAGAAACAAATACACCACATGAGTTCGCATAGAAAAGGAAAATGAACAACACGGACCCAATTAAAACTATGGATGAGATCAAGAGCACAGGTAGAGTAAGCATCTGCCCGGTGTGTTGAACATGTCATTTCTGTTAGTAAGTTTTATCCAGTAAAGAAAAAACAACTTCAGCTGTAAAGAAAAAGATCTTTTGGTCATCTGGGAAACAGATATCTCGTAGCGTTCCACAAGATCGTGATGTAGACCATAAACTTATGTATTGACGACTTCAAGTTACGGGTAACATACTCTTGTTTAAGAAATCTATATTTGAGCAACCGAGCTCTATAGAGGTAGTCACTGTATCGAACTCAGGCCCTCGAGTAGCAAATGAGTTTGGAGACGTTCTCTATATGCTTGTGCTGTTTGAATGCTGCTACAAAGAAAAGAGAAGTTGACTATTGGAAAGTGAAGTCATCGCGTTTGTAGTGTACACCTGTTGTCAAATTGAAGATGAAGGTCGAGGAATGAGGCCGGCGTTGAATTTTCTTTGTATTCTTAATTACGAGCTCTTATTGGGTAGAAAAGATGAAGACAATGACATAAGCGAGTGCTGCTTAGTGACAGAATATCATCTACTACTATATAAAGGAAGCTAAAATTCAAGAATTGGGCTAGTTTTTACCTTTTTTAAAGAAGCCTTTTGATGAATTCAGCCTTGTATGAGTCAAGAAACAGATTTGTTGAAAAATGCAGCTTGGGCCCTTTTGAAAATTAAATAGTCTGTCGAAAAATAATACCTCCAAGCCGGACAAATATATTGTCAATCAGAAACTAAAACATTTTAATCACTAGCTTCTTCTTTTGTATACTTTTTTCGGAATCGGAGTCGTATTTCACAAAGTATGCTTGTGTTCTTACTATACAAATGCATTTGTATCTCCATTCGTTGGTCTAAATGGAGAAACATCTATGAATTATCCAATATCCGAGCTATTTAATCTAGAGTTGATGATATTATAGGAATAAAAGTAATTTTTGAGGAGTTAATCGATGTGTAATCGCGGCCGACTCACTCACAAACTAAATAAAGTCCAAAGTACTTTATGTAGAGTTTGTGAGAGAAAGGCCGCGTTTACACATCAATAAACTTCTCCAAAATTACTTTTATTTCTTATAATTCCAATCCTTTGAACTTTGAACATTGTTGTCAGTGATTTGTACGTCACCATATACTGCACTATTTAACGTCGTAATGTATTAATGGGCAAGAAAAGATTATCGAGAAATAACTTTTTTGTTGTTCATGACGTTGACCAATGAAGTTGGACGTTGCATTAGCAATTGGAATTATCAAGTAAAATTTTTCACCATATGTATTTGTATGTTCGTTCGTTGTTCTAAACGGGAGAACCATCTATAAATCCGAAATGCGAGATAATCAATCTAGAATTGATGATATCAAGTATTTTTTTTCAACATCCATATTTCATTTACACCACTTTTTGAAAAGCAAGTATCGCAATATTTTTGATAGCCCGTTTTACGGCTGTCAAGAAGTGGGACTTAAGCTTAGAAATATGCAGAATAACAGCTTAGAAAGAGGTTTTGTAGAACATTAGGTAAATCTAGCCATATACCGTTGATTTTTCATATGTGTAATTTGGTACGCAGTACAGAGAGGGGATCATCCTCGGTAGAAATCCTAAAGTAAAGAAAAACAGGTTGATGGTTTCGTAATATCTCCTCCTTAGACAGAGTATAGAGTAATAGCTATGTAGGTTTGATTGCCCTGGGAATAACCTTTGCCAAGTTCTTTCTTTAAGCAATCGATGTATTTTTACAAATAAAAATGGTGTTATTAGGGACCTTATCCGCAGGGATGACGACATAGTTGTCATGAATGGAGGAAAAGCATCTGACACCATCCGCATTTGAAAATGGATGATGCTCTAGTTCCCATTGACCGATATTACTACTTCCCTTTTGGTCGTTGTCTCTTTGACACATTCCTCGTTTCCCTTCATTTTTAAATAATACCGAAGTAAAATGATGTAACATTACATTTTTTTGTAACAACAGATTCACAATGATGAACAATTTTTTTTTGTTTTGTTTGTATCGATTTGATGCAGTAGAACTAAATGTGAAACTTTATATACTTATACAAAATCTCTTTGCAACTATTCCTGCCTTGTTGTTTTGTATTTGTTTGGTTGTCTTTGTCGATCGTTTTCTTTTTATAACCGCACTTTCGAAGAAAGTTCGGGGATATTGTTATACCCGCCGTCTGTCCGTCCGTCCGTCCATCGCACTTTTCTTGTGACGCAAACTCCTCCTACATTTATGGATTTATGGATTTAATTTTGTAGTTGAATTGTTGCATATAGTCTGTAGATGCGCAATAAGCTTTCGGATTTTTATCTTTATCTTGGTGCAAACAAGAGGCTCCAAGATGTTGATTTTGACAAAGGCCCAAAAATGTGGATTTTGACACATGTGGCATGTGACACAAACCCCTCCGACATTTTTGGCTTCAGGGATAAAATCTTTATGGAGAATTGTTGCATATAGTCTATAGATTTGCAATAAGCTTTCGGGAATATGATTCCTGTTCCAACTTTGGTAAATTTCCTGAAAATGCCAAAGACTTATATTTTTTTTAATTTATGCATATAATTATGTTTGATAGAAAATGAGATTTTGAATAATTAGAATTCTAAAATGAGATTCCAAGTTTGGTAAATTTCCTTGAAGTCTCAAAGACCACTTATTTTTTGGAATTCTACCTTGCAACGATACATAAATAGTTTCTTTAATTTAGGACAAGCACTTTCATCAATTAGATTTCAAAAATATTTGATTCCAATTTGGGTAAGTTTCATGCAAGTCCCAAAGACCACTTATTTTTTGGAATTCTACCTAGCAACCATACTAAAATAATTTGTTTAGTAGGGGACAACCATTTTTACTAAATGGATTTCAAAAATATTTGATTCCAATTTTGGTAAATTTCCTGAAAGTCTCAAAGACCACTTATTTTTTGGAATTCTACTTAGCAACCATACTTAAATAGCTTCTTTAATTTATGACAAACTCTTTAATCAATTGGATTTCAAAAATATTTGATTCCAGTTTTGGTATATTTCCTGAAAGTGTCAAAGACCACTTATTTTTTGGAATTCTACCTAACAACCACATATCCTGAATTTTTTTTGTAATGACTATCTAGAGTTTGATTTCAAAAATATTGAGAACATTATGCCTAGGGTGTGAAACAACTGTTTTCTGTGTCAAACAGGGAGTGCGGGGATAGCTGTCGTTCCAACAACCTCTAGTTTGTTGCTGTTGCTGTTGTTGTTGTCTGTTTTTTGTTTGTTTTGTTTTGTTTTTTGTTTGTTCGTTTTGTTTGTTTGTTTGTTTTTGTCGTTGTTGTTGTTGTATCTGACCAAAGTCGCTCAAATCTAATTTTCTTCAAATCCTCGTCATTTTTTATAATTCACACAATGAATTTTTTCTACGTTTGGTTGAAAATACAGCGCTGCTACTACTGTAACTGGTATAAAAATGTGTAAAATCCATAGCCATCTGAATGTGAATAATACCATACATTGTTCAACATTTAGCATTGTTCAGGGTATTCACCAGCCCAGTAGTCAGTACTTCGGTGCTGACCCGAAAGCCGATTATTTTTTAAACCTTACAATATCTAAAATTTTGTAAATTTTATTGGAAACTAAGGCGTATCTCCCTCATGCAAAGCTCTGTCCTTAGCTGATTTTGGCTTTACATTTAGATCACTTTGGTTATTTGTTCTCTATCAGTTTTTAATCATTTTTTTAGTTGATGGTCTTCCAAACGTTTAGATTTAATCTGCACTGATGAGACATAATTTGTCGAAATGTGCATATGCAGAAAGTAGATTCACAGTAACTTCGGTATTTAGTTATTTAAAAGGCCATGTGAGCTTTTGCCATCACTATGCGTCTGTCGTCCGTCGTTCGTCCGTCAACAATTTCAAAGATCTTCTTCCCTGAAACCACTGGGCCAAATGAAACCAAACTTAATCTGAATCATCCCCAGGGTATGGCTTCTCAAACTGATGTGGGATTTTTTCCGCCGGCCAACCAGCATGGCCGCTGTTGCTAAAAATAGAACATAGGGGTAAATTGCTGTTTTTGGCCAATATCTCGAAAACCGTTAGAGATGTATAAAATCTGATGAGGTAAAATTGTTCAAAATTACTAGATCTACCCACCCTACAAAAACCCGTGTAGGAGTTATTGCCCTTTTTTACCGAATTTTAAAAATTTTAAACCTTTTTTAGTCTTTTGATTCGAAATCTTTAGAAGATAGAGGTCAAGTGTAAATTGATAAAATGTTTGCCATGACAAGATCTACTTACCCTTCAATTTTGAAAGAAATTCCAAAACCGATGTAAGAGTTATTGCTCTTTAATCATGAAAATTATACAAAATTTGCGTTTTTTGTCATTTATTTTCAAAAATCTTCTCCTCTGAAATCACTGGGTCAAATGAAACCAAACTTTGCCTAAATCATCCCCAGGTTATGGCTTCTCAAACTGAGGTGGGATTTTTCCGCCGGCCAACCAACATGGCGGCTGTTGCTAAAAATAGAAAAGGGATAAATTGCTGTTTTTGGCCAATAACTCGAAAACCGTTACAGATATCAAAATCTGATGGAGGATTAAAATGATCAGCATGATGAGATCTACCTACTGTGCAATTTTGAAGAAAATCTGAAAAACCGATCTCTGATTTATAGCCCTTTTTCCGTATAATTTTCAAAATTTGTGCATTTTTTTTATTTCAAAAAAATGTAACAAATACAGGTCAAGTGTAAATTACTAAAATGTTCAGCATATCAGGATCTACCCACCCTGAAATTTTGAAGAAAATCCAAAAACCTTTGTAGGAGTTGTTGTCCTTTTTGCACAGAATTTTCAAAATTTTCATATTTTTTGCTTTTATTCCCAAAACTATAGAAAATGAAGGTTGAGTGTATATTGATAAAATGTTTGCCATGCTGTGGCGTCTTCGAAATTGGTATTGAAGATTATTCGTTGACCACCATTTTCAAAATGGCCGCCAAAAAAGGCGGGAAAATTCACATTGTCCGATTTCAATGAAATTTGGTTTCCAATTAGATATTGATGTCGCGATTTCAAAAGCAGTGTTGAAAATCATTTGTTGACCACCATTTCCAAACTCGCCGCCAAAAAAGGTAAATAAGTTTCCAAATCGATATTGATGTTGCGACTTCAAAAGCAGTGTTGAAAATTATTCGTTTACGGCCATTTTCAAAATGGCCACCAAAAAAGGCGGGAATATTCAACATTGTCCAATTTCAATGAAATTTGGTTTCCAGATGGATATTGATGTTGTGACTTCAAAACCGGTGTTGAAAATTGTTTGTTGACCGCCATTTTCAAAATGGCGGGAAAATTCAACATTGTCCAATTTCAATGAAATTTTGTTCCCAAATAGGTATTGATGTTGCAACTTCAAAACCGATGTTGAAAATTGTTCGTTGACCGCCATTTACAATAATGTCTCGACTTCTAAACTGGTGTTGAAAGTGGTCCTTAGCATGACCTTTTTTGTCAAAAAAGCCCAACAAAGAAATATAGAAAAAAACAGTATCAGACTTTATATACAGTTGTTGGTGGTATTCTAGCTACCAAAGTTTGAGAGACTGAAGATAAACTGTATAAAAAGCCAGGTGAGCGATACAGGCTCCTTGGAGCCTCTGGTTTAAAAAATCCCATACTTTACAATTAGAGCATCACGCAAGAAAAAAATGGATTAACGGTTTTAATTCTTTATTAAATTGCGTGGCAGTCATGTCTTTGGATTAAACGCTGGAAATACTTCAAAGAATCAAAGGCTTCTGTTTTAGAACAAAGACTTTATTTGTGAATAAAATAAATTTATGTTGGAATGAGCTTATTACAATTGAGAACTTTGTTGTATAATGACATTGTAGCATAATTGATGAAGACCAAAAACTTAAGTGCACAAAGTGTCTTTTAAAATAACCCCATTTGCATTTGTTAGAAAATCAGATATTACAAACTTTCCTGAATCGATCTTAAGTTATGCAAATGTTTTGGTATACTGTATACATATTTTTTTCCAATTTTAAACAGATTAAAACATGATAACAGCAGGTATATCGACGATATCTTTACTATTGACAATCCCAAGTTTTTAGACTATGTCGACCTCATTTACCCAGAATAGCTGAAACTAAGTAAAACAAACAATGATTCTAAATATTGCCCATTTCTCGATCTTACTATCACCGTTGACTCCGGTAAAATTAAAACTAAAATTTATGATAAAAGGAATGATTTTGATTTCACTATTACTAATTTCCCTTTTTTTGACGGCGACGTTCCTGTAGCTCCATCAAACGGGGTTTAAATATTCAATTAGTACGATTCGCACGCGTCTGTTATACTCTTGACGACTTTAATGAACGTAACCTTACTATCACATCAAGGTAACAGATGTCATAAAAAGATATGAACATTTGATATCTAAATATGGTGTTACTCGTAAACAGCTTTTTACTACGGAAATTTTGTTCAAAAATGTAAAAAACTGGTAAAGTATACAGCAAAACTGGGACGTAACTTACATTCTTAACGTAATAGGGGATATTGCAAGGATATTATTCACGTTTCCGATAAATTGGCTTTTGGATCAAATGACCTAAAGATTTTACAGGTATCCTGGCCTCTCCCTGATACTGCCGATGTCTACTGATTGTGGTCTTGGAGTAAGTGGTCTACCTGTATTGTATTTTAAGTGTGTGTTTATTATACTATAGGGAAACGGGATAGTAAAAGGGGAAGTTTGGGTACCCATACACCGGTTTAACCATATCATTGGCTCTTGCTAGTGCCAGTACCAAGTCCGGCTATCCCAAGTTCCTATCGTTGTCTACGTTTGTCTTTTTATTGTTTTTCTTCTGCAGTTCCGTAGTAGATTGTGGCATGTAATTGTAATTTTCGGCCATTGAAAGTGTTTCCTGTTATCTTTGTCATATCAGCCTGGTTATTATCCCTCGACCCATATCAGCTCTCGACTAACGTCATGGGATGATATAGAGGTATCGGGTGATAACGGACTGACATTGAGCCATGTCTTAAATATGGTTGTTTTGACCTTGAGATGGGATGTTGTCTCCTTGACATTTATCCCATTTCATTTTTTTTCATATAAATGTCGACTGTTTGATATTTTCATCATAACTCTGTAGACGGTTATTGTTTGATACTTTTGGTCTGTTTATTGACTTTGATATTTTCATCACGTTTTGTGGGTTCATTGTTTAACCCTACATTTCGTTATATGATAACCGACTGTTTGATGTTTTAATCTCATCTGGTTATGTGATTGTTGTATCTTTGATATTTCTCAATATTTTTCATGTGTTTTTTTTTTCGCTTTGATGTTTTCCCCACACCTTTTAATTCTTAATCATTTGTACAAAATTTATCTTTATATCTTGATTCAAATTATTTATTATTCATAACATATATAATAAATTTTATTTATAAAGCCCATTCTCACGAAATATTTTAATTCTTATACATTGGAGATTAATTATAGATGTTTGTACTAGTTTGGTTTGAAAGATGAAAGTCTTTATGGTGTTTACATGAGGAAAAAATTCCAGTGAGACAGCAATTAAGTTTGACATTAAAAGAGCAGAATTAAAACAATTAAGGGGACATTTTCTTGATTTGGTACCTAGCATGGTCTATGGAGTTTTATCAGTATGCAATTACCAATTACATTGATGAAATCATTTTTTTTTCTCACAAACATTATGAGAATGACGTGATCTTCTTGAAACAACTGTAACACCAATAATGTAAGGAAGATCGAGTTCTCCAAGACAGTAGCATAAGACTGTCTGTATTGTTGTATTTCTTACAAAACAGTACTAATTCTTAAATTCAAACACAAAAAGCTTTGAATTCATCGGCAAACGAATACCAAAGCAAGAAAAGGAAAGGGGAAATTCTAAAATCATTAATATAACATCACGGCAATTCACAGCAACACGAATTGAGACAGTATGACAAAGATAAAACAAATAAACAAAAATGAACAAGAACGCCACAAAACTGAAGCACTAGCAGTGTTAACCCCTATAAAAACTTAGGTATCATCAGGTGCTCCGGAAGGGTAAGCATGATCTGCTCCGCGCGTGGCACCCGTCACACTGCCAGTGAAAATCCAGTTTTGTCACAATCGGTGTTAGTCAGTCCGGTAACAAACTCTGGATCTACCCAAAAATATGTGTTCTCATTTGTGAAACAGAAACATTGTAATGGTCTATCAAATCGTGGTAACTACCGTAAAACTTCTGTAGTGACAATTGCAACAGTGACTGAACATACCTTTTGAGACTGTAATTTCGCTCTGTTGACAAAATCGCTGTACAAACTACAGGCACGGCAATAGCGAATGAGTTGTGAAATGTACACGCCATATGCCGGAGAAGTGGTAATATTACTGCTCAAAAACGGGAAGTTCACTATTTGGAAAGTCGAAATCATCACGCTTGTCGTAAAGTTTTGTTTTCAGACGTCCAGAGTTGTCAATGTAGAGGTATAGGTCCAGGCATGATGCTGATGATGGTGTATCAGTGGTATCTTTAAATTCGAGTTCATTTGGGTATATAAGATTAAGGTTATCCTTAAATTGAGGATTGTTCAATGAAAGAACATCATCTTTATAACTGAAACTGAAATTAAAGGATTTGGCTAGCTTATTGTCTTTTTTCTGAACTAGCCCTTGTATGAACCTGACTTCATACGAATAAAGAGCGCACAAAAGTGGCGCACAATTAGTCCCCATAGGTATCCCTATTGTCTGCTGGAAAACTCCAAATTCCACAAATTTGTTATCAATAAAGAATTCCAGCATTGCAATGACATCCTCCTCTGTATACTTTTTGTGTGAATCAGTGTGATGTTTAACAAAATAGGCCCGATCTTTACCTATAACTTAATATGAATATCTTCTTTCACCCTTTTTAGTACAGAAAGACTGATGTACTTACTTTAGCTTATCATGTGGAAGAGTAGTATAGAGAGTAGAAAAATCAAATGTTTTGACACTGTTGCAGTGGTTGAGTTCAGTTGAAGATAGGTATTCTAATAAGTCTTTTGAGTTTTTGAGAATCCACATCTGATTCACTCCACTTGTTGAGTATACTTTATCACTATATATATATCTTGAGGCCATCTTTGACTGCAGTAAGTAATGAAGTGAGGAGCTTAGAAAGATGTTTTGTTGTGCATTTGGCAGACCAACAAATACAAGAGAGCAACAAATAAAACCTTGAACAGCTTGTTAATTTCTTTAAAAGGAAAATTGGGAAAATATAAAAAGGAACTTGCAAAACGTATTATTTTATTTTGCAGCTCTGGTGAAATTGGCAAGCCAACCAAATTACCAAAGATGGAAAGAGGCTTTGTTATTTCTAATATTACATGCAGTGGAGTGGAATCGTCATTGGCTGAATGTGACTTCGAAATCTCTAGACTGGACAGTTGTATGAAAGTAGCAAGTGTCATCTGTAAGGTCTAGCTAGACGAATCTTCTACCGAGGATAGTGTGCTGAAGATGTAAACATGATTCCTCTTATTAAATGCTTTTTGATATGTTTTGCATATTAAGCCCTTCATTTGAATGGCTAATGACGTCGGCAGAAATACTATACAGTTCATTTAAGCTATCCAGAGCCATCCATATTTTTTTTTCAAATCCTTTAGATGAATGCAATTACGTCTTAAATATTGAGTGTATACTTGTGTATACTTAGCAAAGGTGTAAATTTGCACGACCTTAGGAACAGATGTGAATCCATATTTATATATGCATAATAATATACCGAAGTTATTGTTAATTTAGTTTCTGCATATGAGCATTTCTACAACTTATGTCTCTTCAGTGCAGATCAAATCAGTCCATCATCCGAAAAAACGTTTAAAAGCTGATAGAGAACAAATTACCAAAGGGGTCTAAATAGAAAAGCCAAGTTTCAGCTCAGGACAGAGCTATGCAGGTGGGAGATATTACTTAGTGTCATTTGTACGTCTAACTAGAAAATTCTTCTACCGAAGATAGTTTGCTAAAGATGTAAACATGATTCCTCTTATTAAACGTTTTTGGTATGTTTTGCGTATCATGCCCTTCACTTTGAATGGCTATTGACGTTTGTCGAATTACTATTCATGTGCAATTAACAATAAAAGTATATGGAGTAAATGCACATGAAAAAAGGCTGTACAAAAACTGGTAAATAATTTCAACGGACCAACGCTTTTATTGTTGTTTTCATCTTTTCAACAATAAACTTTGATCATAGCAAGTTCAAGACGGCCCCTAAGCACCAGTTTAAGCGAAATTCATTGATAACTGTCGAATATCGAGCATTTTTTGGTCATGGATTCGGGGGCGTCAACAAACATAAAAACAACTGGCAAAGTGTTCTTAAAATAGCTGTCATCCAAAAAAAAAAGACAAACAGAATACAATAACAACATATAAACTACTGCAGGGCACTCGTCGAGTCAATCGCAAGGAAACTTTGCATTATGAAATACTGGGATGTTGGCACTATAAATAGGTGGTCAGAATAAAATTTTGGAAAATAAAAAAAAAACAATAATAAAATACCAACATTTGAAAGTATTATAGCAGATCCAGTTGAGAAATTCTCTCAAGATCAAGTGCACCATTACTGAAATATATAAAAACGTACATCTCTCTCACAGGGATTTTTTTTATGTATATATGTACCGACTTAAAAAAAAAATTACTTATTTCCTCCAAACGCGATCTTACAGTAAATCGAACATTTTTTTTTAGTAATTTAAGATTATTTCATGTTGATCTGAACTAATTTAGTAGTATGATATAATTCCAATATCAATTGAACCAAAACAAATCTACACACTCTTCTCTGTACACCATCAAATACTGGTATAAGTTCAAGGCATTCTTATTATACCCCCGCTCCCGCTATAGTAGGCGGTATATAGTGATCATGGTGTCCATTCGTTCATCCGTTCGCCATAGGGTTCTTACATTGTGGCGACAACTGATCCTAGACCACTGAATGAAATTCATTGTAACTTTCACATAATGTTTAGTACACATTGCCAGTGCGCACCATCTATTTCAAAATTTGACTTCATCTTTTTTAGGGGGCGGGGGTATATATTAGTTGGCTTTGCTCACAGTTTGTTTTTTTATACGTAAAGTCTAGTAAGTAACAGTTGAATCTAAAAACTAAACTACCCAAACAGTACTGCTTAATAACACTCATATGTTCCGGTCAGTCAAGACCAGTTTTTTAGTCGATTTTGGCTTTGCATTCAGATTCTATTGGTTGTTTGTTCTGTACACATCTTTTGGAAATGTTTCGATTTAATCTGTAGTGAAGAGACATAAGTTGTCAAATTCAGTGCAGAAACTAAATTTACAGTAACTTCGGTATTTGATTATTACCATTTTGCCGACGTCCTTGCTGGTGGTCTTAATCCCCAATATATTCAGTAGTTGGTATTTTGATACTGACCCGAAAAATTGATTTTATTTCAAATAGTTGCGATTCAGTCTAAATTTGAGAGAATTGTGTTTAAAACTAAGAAGTATCCCTGTCATTAATAGCACTGGCCTTAGCTTAGTCTGTCTTTTTATTTAGATTCCTATGGTTATTTAGTTTGTATCAGCTTTACACATCTTCTAAATAACAAAATACCGAAGTAACTGTCAATTACTTTCTGCATATGCGCATTTTGACAACGTATGTCCCCTCAGTGCAAATTAAAACATAGCATTTGGAAATCCATAAACCAAAATATGAGTAAAAGCTGACAGAGTACGAATTACCAATAGGATCTAAATAGAGAAGCCAAAATCAGCTAGAACAGAGCTATGCAAGAAGGAGATGTTCCTTACTTTTGAATAAAATTTCTTAATCAAGATATTGCAAGTTTCTAATTTTTCGATTATGGCTTTCCATATTATTTGATTTTATTGCTGCTGATGAGAAGTTACTCCTTGAAACACGTGTACATCATAACTAAATTTACTGTTCATTTTTGCAACTTTGGTATATTTGCATTTTGAAACCATTGGACCGATGCCACTGCTGGTGGACCAGAGGTCCCCGAGGGTATTCACTAGTCCAATAGTCAGACTTGTCTGGCACGAAAATTTACCTAGCGATTTATAGAAATTTACCGTTTAANGCTTCATTCCGTGTATGGCACTCGTGGATGTCCTTAGTACTGGATTTGGCTTCCTATTTCGATATTTTTGGTAATGAGTACTTCTTTGTTTAAAATTTTTCGATTATGGCTTTCCATATTATTTGATTGTAATGCTGCGCTGATGAGAGGTTACTTCTTGAAACACGTGTACAGCACAACTAAATTTACTGTTCATTTTTGCAACTTTGGTATATTTGCATTCTAAATATGATCGGTAACTATTCAAATACAAACACACAGACCATGGTTAAATCAAGGCACTTACAAAACTTGTACAAATTGTTTTGATTAAAATAAGATAATTTGGTACAATTTGTAAATTTTCTAATATAATTTTGATGTCTAATTAATATGGAATTTAGATACTGTAAACCGGGAAATTTTCGCACCGTCTTTATTTCACGGTACATTGACAGGAGTTTAGTTCGCGCAGTTTTGAATTTGCGTTGCCAAATTGTTGACCATTGACTTCAATAATAGAAAAGTATATTCGCGCAGTTTTATTTTCGCACTTTCATTCCAAACGCGAAAATGGCGAAAAATTTCCGTTTTACAGTATAGAATGTGAATGTACATAATATCTATAGTGTTTATCTTGTTATAAGTACAGGAGACAAAAAAATCTCTCTTTAATTTTCCGAACAGGTTCCGAATTCAGAAAAAAAAATAATTAAAATTTGATTATCGAAATAAAATCAATTGATATCTATTTCAGGACAAAATATTAAGACAACATATCAATAAGAAATTTCTGTTGCAACACGGAAGCAAACTTTTAGGAAAAATAACATCTTAAGACAAGCAACAACAAAGTCATTTAAACTTGGACCTAGTTCAAGGCGTATTCTCTCGTGAAAAACTTTTTCTGCATTACGATTTTCAAACCTGCAAAATTAGCACGCGGTGGAATAGTGGTTGTTTTGTTTTGCTCTATCTGTTTACTAGATAAGTCAACACAGATAATATTTTGATGGATTGAATTTCCACTTTCACCGCCTAATATCAAAATGTTCCCCTTGTGATGTATCGCACAAAACCTTCGGCGCTGAAAATTAGGAATATTAGCTACAGTTTTACAATGTCCGTCTTCGGAAACACATATGACATTGCCATCAGTGCACACGACATGCATGGTTTTATCTGAAACTATGGCTCGTGATAATTTGCAAGGCGACGGAAGATTTGCAACAACACAACTTGATTGTAGTCTTGTGTCAAAATATTGTATTGCCTTTGTCTCCTTGTCGTCAGCCAAAATGCCACCAAACACAAAGATCTTTTCTTTTGATACTGTGGACGACATAGAACGCACCGCTATTGGTATATGCCCGGCCTTTTTCCAAGTCCTCTGGTTTATATCGTACTCTTCAACACTTGAAAGAGTTTTACTCGATTCCTCCTTAATATTGTCATCATATCCTCCGAGAAGAAAGATTGACCCACCAAGAGCAACCATAGCGTGGCGTCGTCTACCTTGGACTGGAGATGTACATCGATACCACTCGTTATTTTCTGAACGATATCGTAAAAGGCAGTCCAATTTTTGGGAGCCTCCAGATACAAAAATGTCGTTTCCATAAACACATGAAGCAAACTCTCTACCTAATGGGAATAACAACGGAGTAAGAAAGAACCATTTACGGACTAAAAAACTGTATGCAAACATATCCACGACTTTTTCTGATTGGTTGTTGTATCCACCAAGAATTATAAGAACTTCTTCCATCGTTAAATGATTCCGAAATGCAATTCTGGCGGAGTTAAATTCCGAACGTCTTGCTGGAAGCATCTGATATGTTATTGCTTCTTTGACAATTTCACGACAACGGGGGCTTTCTCTGACAAGTTCCATTGGTTCGATTTCATGTAGGAGGTATTCTGATCCAAGAAGAGGTAAACGAAGAAACTCAAACAGTTGAATAGTATCCTCCTTCCGTTTGGAAATGTCGGCTTCATACCATCTGAACACAGCATCGCAGACGACCTCTTCGTTTGTAACGTTCAGGTTGTCGTCTGTTATAATCTTGACGAGGTCATCCTTGTCCAGATATGAGAAGTCTTCTGACCTAAAAATGTCTGTGAAGTTCATCAAAATCAAATTCCATGATTTGCTACAAAGAGATGGACAGTCGTATGACTTTGCAAGCTTCCATGCACCTAGACAATTTTCAGATGTCAAATTACTCAGTAGAAATAATTCACATTTTTCATGCAATTGTCTCATTTGAAAAATGGCAGCTGCTCGTAACAGATCTTCACAGTTATCAAACGTTACAACTTTTCTTCCAGAATAGATAAAATCTAAAATGTTCTCAAATATAGTAATACTACAGTCATGGATATTGACAGTACCATTCTGGCTTTCAATCATTCCAGAAGAGAACATAGCATCAAAATAAGGCGAAACGGCGGCGAGTACCACACGATGGCATTTGAAAGTTCTGTCACCAACCACTAAATTAGTATCGGTGTGTTTTTGATGTTTATACATATCCTCTAAAGAGTTGTAAAGTTCTTTTGAAACTTCGGCACGCCAACAAGCTGTTTCATTCATCTTCTGTCTGCTTTTGAATTTCTGAAAAGATAATGTTTTACCTCATGTAAATAATAAATAAGAAAACCAACACATTAAAGAAAAATTCAAAGGAATATCCTTATATTAGCATTTTTCGTCTGAAAATCACAAGTTCCTAAATAACCTTTAAACGTTCAAGGAATTTAATATTATACCCAATTGGAAAAAAAACAATTTGCCAGTCAGAATTGTCAAGAGCCGATACCAAGAGGACAAAAAAAGAAAACAAGTGCAAAACCACTTGAAAATTGTCAACCGCAATGGTCCTTAATTGGCAAGGGCATTTCAAAAGAAATGGTTGATTGAACTGGTTTTATAGCGCAACAACCTCCCCCTTCCATTGCGGTGGTGTCCGGCATCAACTTAATAGGAATTTTGCTATTGACGAAAGGTGATGGACAGCAAACAGAAAGTTTCGTCCAAGTACTTTAGTATAAAACTGAATCTTGAATCACAGTTCGGACCGAAAATTTAAATTTGTTCACATGGGACTGATATCTCTCCAGAACTATTTTAATGGTGAGACAGAAATTTTTGAAGCCTTGATTACTAAGTAATCAGGCGGTCACGGAGATAAGTATGAAAAAGTCTGCAAACGAGTGGAATAGCGTAGAATAGATTAGAATTTATAAAATTGCTCAAAATATATTTTCAACGTTCTCTATCAGCGACACATTGACAAAAAAAAACAATCGAAGCGAGTGCAAGAAAAAAGATTTAAAATTAAAGATAAATGTCTCCTGGTGGAATTTGAGTTTGAAATGATTATGTAAAAATACTGTAATTAAAAAGTCATTAAATGAACATGTACTTACGCGGATAAATGATGTTACCCTATCCATATGGGCCAAATTAACTGTAAGATACAATTTTCCAGCCCATTCCTATACAAGAAACACTTTTACTGTAGTGTTGGTAACATGATTTCCGTATATATAATATATAACCTAACGAGTACATGCGATCGATTGCTTACTAAATGATTTAGTACCACGGGTATCTGTTTCATTTTAATCAATATAGACTGTAATAATGAGAGTATGGTTCTGGTGATGTCCTATAAAATCTCAGCTTGGTGCAACTGTACCATTGAGAGAACAAGTTTTTTTCGGTCTTTTCTGTTGCATAGAATGCATTCTATAGGACTTTTAATTTAGACAATTTTAACGGTTAGAGAAAACTTGTAATTTTTGCTATTATTCATTTATTTGTTTTTCTAAATTCACTCATATTATTCATTAGTTAATTGAAATCCACTCAGTTTAAAGACCAAAAGTAATATCTTAACATGTAGCTTGTCATTTTAACTCCGATGCTTCCACCACAGTTTATTAAAACAGATTTCAAGACTAGTGAAATAAAATTTGCAAATGATATTTCCAAATTGATAAACGAAAAGTTTTATTTGTAAGCATGGAGAGATGCTTAGAAGTTTTCCCGACAAATCTTATAATCTAACAGCATACAAAAACTGGCCTTCATCTCTGTGGGTTAGCTTAGCTGAATATCTTTTACTTTCGTGCTTGTAATGGAGTTTCTATACCGTCATTGAAAACAATAACAGCCTTGGGGTGCCACATTACCGATTAAAATATTTATTCGAG
Source organism: Modiolus philippinarum (assembly GCA_002080025.1). Taxonomy (NCBI): domain Eukaryota; kingdom Metazoa; phylum Mollusca; class Bivalvia; order Mytilida; family Modiolidae; genus Modiolus; species Modiolus philippinarum. The sequence continues at coordinate 32,572 of MJUU01031297.1, forward strand.
TTCCCGGTAATGTTTAAGGTCTCATGATTCGTCCTTAATATCCAATAACCTTCTTTGAAAGTACGGCACACTTTCGAAAAATAATTGAGAAATAGAAATAAACGGAGTAGCCAATTGTTATTTAAAAGATAGACAATTATTTCATTCGAACGTTGACGGCTGCATGCATGTCGAGCTGGAACCAGGGACTAATGTATAGTCCCTGTTGAATCTTAGGAAACGAGTCGGTAACTTGGTCTTTAATTTAGAGATTCCTAAACACGTCATAACTATGGTTCTGCATTTAAGTATCTCAGTCTAGCTTGTATTGAATTGAAAAATTCAGATACAGAACTTTAAAAGGTTTTCAATATTCTGTTGCAGAAAAATCTTCATAATGGAATTTGCGTGATTTATTGGTCCCTGGAGTCTAATTGTCTCCTTGGCGACCGCCAAACAAACGATCACTTTTCGTGATTAAGAGAGAGGATGAGTTTAATGGCGCTTGTCAGTTTTGTTTATGAACATACATTCACGACATGAATATTTATCAATATATGGTAAATATTTACATGTATCAGTATTTTCTATAGTTTTAGTAAAGCTATTAAAGATACTGAAATTTCAACAGGCGCGTTTCCTTATTTAATGTCAGGAATTCAGGATACGATAGGAATTTATAAACCACATTTTTTTTTCTTTAATTTAACAACAAAGTTTGTTTAAATAAACATCTTGTTTTTGTAATTTTTAGCAAATATATTGCAAGTTTCGTTTGTGGTGGATATCTCTTAGCCGATTCTCAATATTGGCATGCCTCCCTACACTGGTATCATGATGCCAGTTATCCAGTGTTTTGTTGCATTTTTTTAAACAGAAACCAAAATAGAAAGTTTATATATATCATATGATTACTATAGTATATCTCTCTGTCAAATTTCTGTTCTTTTTCGGATTTGTTATTTTCAGCCCCTCTTCATCTGTAAGCGTACATTCTTTCCGGCGTGCAGAATTTCCGGGTATATAATCAACCTATTGTACTTCTACCTTGATGTTTATTACTGCATTGTGATTCGTCAATTAGATGTTGTGGATATTCTACCCTAGTGCATTTTATCCATAAGGAAGGAATACACTGCCGGAATGAATCCACTGTTACACATCGTATTTTTCTTCACAAGGCTTTATTATCTTGTGATTTTTTTTTTCAATATGTCGTCTAATCCAGGTTGCATGTTTGGTCATTGCATTTAAGATGCTATACATTACTCATTTTTATGTTGTTTTCGCGAAGAAGATGGGTTGTTTTATTCAATAATTTGAGGAATTATGCCATATCTGTTGAATTGCTATTTGCTGCTGACAATAATCTGGCATCTAAAATAAAGGCCAAGTTATCGACTCGTTTCCTAATTCTAACTCGACATGCATGCAGCCGTCAACGTTCAGAATGAAATAACAGTAATGGGACCAGCTTCTCTTTTGAATTAAACATATTTTATTGCTCAAAAGAATACGCAAAGGGATCGGGCACAAGTTATAACAACATTATTATAAGCCATCTCCCTACAATGTACAACATAACAATTTATAACATATCATAGCAGCAATTAAAAAAACAACATACAATATTACAACTTGAATTCAAAAATGAGGAAAAAAAAGAAGCACATTCGAATACATTTGACTTTTTTGGAAGTGTACAAAAAGGTAATTATAATCATACAAAGACAATAATTATGAAAAAGAAAGGAAATGGGGTAAATGTCAAGGAGACAACATCCCATATCCAGGTTCAAACGACCCAAAACAAAGCATCTAGGGGTCACCGAACGGTCTTCAAACACAGTGAGGAACCTCACACCATATAGCAAGCCCTAGGTGGCCCAAAAAGGTAAAAAAGTGAATAAATCAATGGAAGCAAACCGCATCCAATAACCCAAATATCAAGAAACTAAAATTTTATAAGAAGACAAGGACAAGCCAATGACCAACATATTCCTGACTTGGGACAGGCGCAAAAATTGCGGTGGGGTTAAACTCGTTTTCTTGGATTCAAACCCTTCTCCTATGTGTGGTGAATGGCTAAAAATAAATACACAAAAAGACTCAAAGTAAAATCAAACTAGAATATTCCTTCCATCTGTATAAGTTTTGTTTCAATCGGGCAAGGGATACTCAAGTTATCATCCGGAAACGACATCCGGAATGACGGAATGACGGAAAGGCGAATTCTATAGTCCCCCGCTTTCGCGAAAGGCGGGGGACAAAAAAGTCCAACTTATCAAGACTAGTACACATAAAACATGAAGACAATACAGACAGGTACTGTCCGGACAAATGCTCGCAATTACTGACAGCTAGCTAAGGACATAATTATACGTTTGAAATGTTACTACAAGAAGAGATGAAAAAAAGAAAGAATGAGATGTAAAGAAAAAAGGAAGAAACAATCTGCAACAGTCAATCAAATCTGTGGCTATTTTGGATAAAGTTATGGACCGCTGTAAAAATGTCCTTATTTTGTTCTAAAGTGAGATCAACATTTCCATACAAAATTATATCTAGGTCTACATTTCCATAAATTCTAAGTATTAAAAATAAATTTTGTCCTAAATTATCATAAAGTGGGCATTCGAGAAAATAATGATATGCATTTTCGCAAATGGCACCACAATAACATGCTGGGTTATCCTTGATATTAAATCGATATAGATCATAATTTAAACTGCTATAGCTATATCTATGTTTGGTATGTAGAATATTTAATTTTCGGTTACCAATATTGTACCACAATGGAACTTCAGATTTAATACTCAAAGATTTTTTTAGACTATTTATAGTTGCTGCATTTCGCTTATCAAAATCCAAAGAATTCCAAATACGAAGAGTAGAAGGGAAAAAACTTGAGTGTGTAAGAGCCAACCGATAATTAGGAATGGTAAAATCTTCTCTGTTTCGTAATGGATAGTTAGCATGGTCCCCAACTTTAGAGGGTAGAAGTTCCCTTAAATATAGCGGAGCAATATTATTATTTATATTGTACATCAAGCACAAACATTTCCTACGACGCCTATCAAATGATTTTTCCCACCCTGTTTCTAAATATAGCGAATCCCTACTTGCATAGGATGGCAACCCAGTCACGATCCTTGCTGCTTCCAGTTGCATTTTTTAAAGTTTGTCAGATAATTCAACACCACAGCCATTCCATAACTCACATCCATATTCCATTACAGGTCGAATAAAAACTAAATATATTTTTTCCAAATATTGTCGGTTGAGAAATTTCAACTTCGCAAAACAGATATTTTTTTGGATACACTGGAACAAATATTATCTATGTGATATGCCCATTTACAATTTTCACTGAAAAATATACCTAAATGTCTATGATTTTCACATGGCTCTAATTGAGAACCTTGGAAAATGAAGTCAATATCATCACTACTAAATGTATTAGATATAAATAAAAATTTTTTTTTTTATTCGGATTGAACTTAATCAACCAGGTATTTGCCCATTCGTTGATTTTTACTAGATCACTATTAATCTGTGTTTCAATCATCCTTTGCGATACAGAACTATATGATAAAGAAGTATCATCCACAGAAAGACGAGTTAGTGAGTCAAGATTATCAGCAATATCATTTATGTATATAATAAATAACAAAGGTCCTAACACAGAGCCATTGTGGGACCTCAGCTGTAAGATACTTTACAGAGGAGAATGAATTTTTTACAACAACACATTGTTTTCTATCGAATAAATAACTTTCAAGCCATTCTATTAGACTGTGTATACCATAAGATCTAAGCTTTTGCATAAGACCCTTTAGCCATACCCTATCAAATGCTTTGGAGATGTCACAAAACACTAAACAAGTGTGTTTCTTCTCTTCAAGAGCAATACATTATTATGATAAATTTCTATGAGATGATGTGTGGTGGAATGACCTGGTGTGAATCCTGACTGAAACTTACATAGAAGATTATTTGTAATAAGGAAATTAAAAATTAAATATATGTTTGAATATCACTCTTTCGAAAACCTTGCCAACTGTACTAAGTAGCGCTATTGGTCGATAATTTGAAGGTAATTGTTTTTCCCCTGATTTGAATAAAGGTAAAACCACAGCAGTTTTCCAGTTTTCAGGAAATAGACCTTAGTGACACATTAAACAGTATTTGCAAAGGTTTACACAGTCTGTACGGTATTTTTTAACATGTGGTGGCTGATTGAATCTAATCCAGACGATTTTAATATTTTTAATATACATTGTATCTTTTATTTCGTTTCGCTTCTCTTGCTTCCGGAGTTATGTTTCACAGTTGATTCGTTACGCGAGAGCTAGCACAAATCATACAGACGTTGTTATCTCCGTGATCGCCGTATTAATCAAGTTCCTATCGTTATTATGTCTCTTGTCTTCATTAGTGTTTTTCTAGTGCAGTTTGCATGTGATTGTAGTTTTCGGACATTGTAGGTGTTTACTGTTATCCTTTGTCTGTAATTTCAAAAAATTCCGTCTCATACGGTCATTAAAAGAGGGTGGGTAAGAGGGGGTATGGTCCCGAAATCCCGAGGAAATAACTTTCAAATTCCGTATTCCCGAGAAAATATAATTTTCAGTCCCGATTCCTGAAAATGACAAGGCAAATCCAGGATCTCGTTAAGCGTAAATCCCGAATTCTCGCTGAATAAAAATACTGATCCCGGCGTCCCGTAAAAGGTCCTTCCGTCCCTCTTAAAAGGTTCTTTAATAGATTCAGTGGGAAAAAATTAAGTTTAGGTCCGAACTCTTCTGATTCAAGATTCTTTTTTTACTTAGTATTGGGATGATCATTTCTCTTAACTGTCTACGACCTTTCAAATGCAATTGCTGTTGAGCTGATACCGGACACATCCGCTATGGCATGCCATAAAACCGGTTTAAACCACCATTTCTTTTGAAATGTCTGTACCAAATCAGGACCATTGCGATCGACAATTTTTCCTGTGGTTTCCCCCGATTTGTCTTTTTGTCGCATGAACTTCGGCCCTTGACAACTCGGTTATTTGTAATTACCCTCATTATCTACCTTTTAAGTAACAATTGGCGTCTCTATTTATTTCTATTCAGTTCTCAGTTATTTTTCGAAAGTGTGCTGTATTTTCAAAGAAGTTAGTTGGATTTTAGGGACGAATCAGTAGACTTTAAACCATATTGTATTCGGTAATGTGGCACCCCAGGTTGTTATTTTTTTTTAGTGACAATATTTTAATTTGATTTGACCAACATTGTATGAAATTCTATACAATTAAATTTTGGTAAAAAAACAAAATTCTGAATAGTAGATTTCAAAAATACGATTCCAATTTATTGTAATAAGTGAATGTCCCAAAGTCTCATAAACCACTTATTTCTGGGAATTCTAGATAACAACAATACATTTAGAATTCGTTTCGATAAAAGCAAAACATTTTCCCTGTTGAATTTCAAAAATATTTTATTCCATTGTTTTTTTTAATTTCCCGAAATCTGAAACACCAAACACTCCAAACAAATCAAAGACCACTTATTTTTGGGGTTCTACCTATCAACAATAATTTTACAATTTGTATCTATAAAAAGAAACATTTTCACTAATTGAGATTTCAGATATTTTTGATTCTGATTTTGGTAAATTTCCTGAAAGTCTCAAAAACCACTATTTTTCTCAAATTTACTAAGCAATGATACTTTCTGAATTTGTTTCTATAAGAACAAAAATCTTCAGTATACTGTGTCTCAAAAATATTTGATTCCAGTTTTAGCATGCAATGTCCCGTTGAAAGTCTTAAAGGCCAACTTAGAATTACCAAATCCTTCATTATAATTTTACTTAACAAACATGGCTTTTCCCCTTTGGGTCGTTGTCTCTTTGACACATTCCCCGTTTCCCTTCTTTTTTCTATACTTTCAGAATTTGTTTCTATAAGAACAAACATCTTCACTATACTGGGTCTCAAAAATATTTGATTCCAGTTTTAGCACTGAAATGTCCCGCGGAAAGTCTAAAAGACCAACTTAGGATTGCCAAATCGTTCATTATATCATCTAGCAACCTGTCATTTTGGCATTTTACTCAACAATATACGTTATGTTTGCATTTTTTTCCGTTTCAATAGTTATATTTTCGCAAATTATTTATACATTTTGCTTTAATTTTCTGAACCTTTTAGATGCCTCTATATATCAGTTCATTTTTTTTTCTCAATAATTTGATTTCATCCATTTAATTATTCCATTTTTGTTTATTTACAGTTATTTCATTTTTTTTTTCTCAATAATTTGATTTCATCCATTTAATTATTCCATTTTTGTTTATTTACAGTTACTCTCAAAGACCATCTGATTTTCCAGAAATCTGCCAAGCAGTAGAAACAATACTTTATTGACTTCCTGTCAGTAGACCGGTCTCCTTCAAAACAATACATAAATGCTGGATTCCGGTCTAGTTTATTCTTTGATTTCTTTTGAATAATTAGTTTTTAAAATTTATTTTTTCTATAAAAATAGATCAGTTAGGAATGGAAAATTGCAAAATAGTTTTGGTGTGTAGCGTTTCAACTGAAGAGTAGTCAGGCAAGTTCACTTCTGACATTATACATTTAATCTAATCGGCATTAAAGTCCGAGTGACTGCATTTGTTTTTGAAAATTCCATTTTTTTCCCTCTGGACTGAAAATAGTTTTTAAGGATTTTTTTCTCATGAAACGGTGTCTCTTGATAACACTTCTGATAATTCATTTCTTTTTAAATATTACTTTACGATGAGTGTTCTTTTCCAAATCTCTTTGGAATGCGTAACTGAACAGCATTAAACTTTGAAAAAGTTGTTTCTCAAAATGTTTAAAAGGTTAACATTTAAGTGATTGTTTTCCCAATTCATATTATTGAAAAATTATGAGTTTTCAGTTGCAAAAAAATATATATGGGCTGAGAGGGATTGCCAAAAAAGTTTTAAAAAAACGCTCATTGTACTGCTGTTCATTTTGCAGGAGGTTGAAAATTTTAGGCATGAAGTATAAACTATTACATACACACACATACACACAAATAGAACATTTTCAAAATTTTGATTTAATCTATGAAAAAAAAATATTCCTATTTTTATTACCAGTTATGCTTTCAAAAGCAATCTATTTTTTAGAAATCTGCTAAGCAGTACAAACATTTTTTTTTCAGAACGTTCACCTTTGATTTAATACTTGATTGTTGAATGTTGAAGTCCATTAAATAAACCATTATTCAATTAATTTTTTCTATGAGAGGTCATATTAAATACGTCATTTGGAAATGGATTTTTTTTCTAGTCATTTAAGTAAAGCTTCATAAACCAACAAAAACCTTTTTTTTTGTGGATTGTTAGCGGTAATCAATGAGTTTGGTTTTTCGTTAGCCAATGGGTACAAACTTATAATTGGCTAAAGAAGATAATGGCCCGAACTTCCCAAAGACAAAATCCCGGTGACATATGACGTTTTTGAATTCTGTTCGGCATTGACTTATTTTGAACATCTTGACCCCATTGGTAGAAGCAGTTGTCTTGATTTATATTTGACTGAAAAGATATCAATCAAGTGTTGGGAAAAAACAACGGCAGTAGAATATCAAAGGAACAAAGCAGAAGATTACATAAATCAAAGTCCAGAGACAAGGCAAAACAAGAACACCAGAAGACGGAAGACCAAAGACACTACATGCCCACAAAAGTGGGCATGTAGTGGCATTTTTGGTGGCCAGTTATAGCTATCGATGTCATAATTTTACAGTGTTTCAAGTGAGACCTTATACCAATATTCTTGGTAGCAGCTAAAAGTTTTAAAGATTGGAGAAAAAAAAGTTCAATTTAAATTCATCAATAGCTACCATTGCAGATTGATGGTGTGAAAAGTAGGACTTGTCCAAGTGTGAGTGGTCATTGCCCAGTTTTTAGTGGTCATTGTCCAGTCTCAATTCATCGGAATGCAGTAGCTATTGATCCATTTGAATGGACCAAAACTATTTTTCTGCCAATCTGTAAAACGTGTTAGCTGCTAGCAAAAATTCCAGTTTCAGGACTGTTAAATAAATTTCAAAATGACTAGAAATGTCGGATAGATCCATTTTGCTTAACTATTAGAATTCTGAAAAAAAGAATGGGGTTCTATTTTATACCACCGATGCGGTGGTACACTTGTCAGTGGTATTCATCGGTTCCGATTCTCAAGTGAAGCAAGAATATTCGATGATTGTGACAACATATACTAGATATTGTAAAAATTGACTTTATAATGAGAAAATGTAAACACCGATCATCGCGTACTGTAACATGTTAATGTAGTGGAATTCGATCTATACAAAGATTAAGCGTAATAAATCTATGATCTTACGTAAATTGCAGTGTGATTTACAGAGGAATTTTAGACAAAAAATCTTTGACTGGTTAACCAAACCAGAAATTACCGCTTAATTCTCAAGGATATTAATTTCTTTTACATACATACTCACCGGAAGTAAAAAATCTATTTCATATGTCACGTCTCTACAGTTTGTGATACAAAAATTCCTGCGGAAGATTCCTTTCTGATCACGTTCTCCGACATTTGTTAAATCTTGTTCAATTTCAAATATTAAAATGTCTTTTTTGAATAAACATGTTGAGGAAACCCGCGTGTGGGACGGTAAACATGAACGTAATTAGCGATCGATGCGAAATTATTGAAATATGGTTTAACGTTTCAGGTATAGTTCCAGGTTAAGTATTGATTGAAACTTCAATAATGAAATTTCTTTGTGAATAATTGATGTTGAATACTTTCCAATTAGATTAATAGTGTCAATTTGAAAAACTGCTGCCAGTCCTTTATATGTGATAATAATTTCAGTTAAACGTTTTCAGAGAGTTCAAAATCTCAGTACCAGAATGTTAGACCATGAATGGCCCGCTGTCGATTTTTAGGTTTAACTTCGACTGACCTTTGCAAATATCATGTTTTTACAGAAGATATGATATGCTAGAAGGGCTTTTAATGGATCAAGATGGAAGGGAGGGTTCAAGAGGTTATGTATTTCCCCTTATATTAAAATAAATAATTCAAAGCAGATTAGGCAAAAATTTCCTGAAGCCCTTTTACAGAAGATGTGATATGCTAGAAGGGCTTTTAATGAATCAAGATTGAAGGGAGGGTTCAAGAGGTTATGTAACTTCCCCTTATATTGGAATAAATAATTTAAAGCAGATTAGGCAAAAATTTCCTGACGCCCTTTTACAGAAGATATGATATGCTAGAAGGGCTTTTAATGGATAAAGATTGAAGGGAGGGTTCAAGAGGTTATGTAACTTCCCCTTATATTGGAATAAATAATTTAAAGCAGATTAGGCTAAAACTACCTGAAGCCCTTTTACAGAAGATATGATATGCTAGAAGGGCTTTTAATGGATCAAGATGGAAGGGAGGGTTCAAAAGGTTATGTATTTCCCCTTATATTGGAATAAATAATTTAAAGCAGATTAGGCAAAAATTTCCTGAAGCCACTTTATAGAAGATATGATCTGCTAGAAGGGCTTTTAATGGATCAAGATTGAAGGGAGGGTTCAAGAGGTTATGTATTTCCCCTTATATTAAAATAAATAATTCAAAGCAGATTAGGCAAAACTTTCCTGAAGCCCTTTTACAGAAGATGTGATATGCTAGAAGGGATTTTAATGGATCAAGATTGAGGGGGGGGTTCAAGAGGTTATGTAACTTCCCCTGATATATTGGAATAAATAATTTAAAGCAGATTAGGCAAAAATTTCCTGAAGCCCTTTTATTTTATGGTGCTGGATACACTAGTGTGTATTAATTTGAGATGATTTGAGCAAGTGGAGAAGGATACGATAAACTGAATACAAGTAGTTAATATTTACAGAACAAAGTGCTAAACATGTTCCTGAGTATGAATATGTAAATGCACTGAGAGGGAAACCAAAGATATTCAAAGGGAAGCAGTTGAAAAGCAAGTGGATAATGCAAATGTAGAGGGAACCGAAGAAATTTAAAGAGGAACAGTCGAAAAGCAAGAGCTAAACATTAAAAGGATAATGTAAATGTCTTTAGAGGACAAGTTAAGAAATTCCATAAATGACGTCCGACATGGAGCACAGGAAAAGAAGAACTCGATTCGTTAAGAAGTAGTCCATCTCGATGTGTCCAGCGTATGGGGAAAATATTGCAAATGATGAAAATTGGATAATATCTACTAAAGGTGCCGTCGAACAAGAAAGAAAATTTATGAATGAGAGAAAAAAAGGAAGTGTAACAGGGAAAGGTAAACAGAGGTGTTTCACGTAATAAATTTGGAACGTTAAGTATAAAATAGTAAACATTTTCTAAATCGTCTTCTCACAAGATATCAGATGTCAAAATGCAACTTTGAAAACAACATTAACGAGCTGCGCTTGCATGATAAGGAACTTCAGCACAAACAAATTGAACTTTATGTAACTTACACTACATCATCATTTTCTTCAATCAAAAGAATATCTTCCCAGAAAATGATCAACCTAAAGCTGTTTCCTACTGTTTTCAATGGGTTGACTGTTTAGATAGGCTTTACAACAATAGAACTGATTTATCAAGGAATTTTCCAGTGAAACTTTACAAAACTTGAAACATGGAGGATAAACAAGTCATAAGAATGACTGAAGATTATGGACTCTTTTAACGGTATTCAAGACAACGATATCACACAGCTTTAAAGTATCTAAGCACAGAGTTAGTTTCGCAAAGTGAAATAGCCGAACCTTTCGCGTGGTTATATTATTCGCGGATCTTCCAAATTTTATTATATAACGTTTGTTATTAAATGTATTCGTGTGGAAATATAGCCACGTGAACTTCCCAAACGCAAAATGGGCGAAAATTATCCCCAGGCTAAATTTCCATGTTTACATGGTAGCACTAGGTTATTTATTTTCATTGTTTGAATGGGAGGTTTAGAACTGGTTTAACCAATCATTATATATTTATCTATTTTGATTTTATTCATCTTTTTAGTGCCTTAACCAACAAAGTTTGGTTTTGCACCTGTAATGTAATTTTGTTATAAACCCTTTTCACGGATGTCAATGAGCAGATACCTCTCTAAATTTGATGCTAAAAGGGGATTTCGGCAGATTTAACTGCATACAGAAATCAGTTACTCACATATTCAATTCGCTGTAGTACTTCCTCTTTGCATATAGATGCTATTTGACCTATTCAATTTGACGTTAAGCCGGTACCATGGGAAAAGTATCGACGAGTGGCGTATTTCTAAGTGTTTGATAATTTTAATGTAAAAACTGACATCATGATATAGGATAAAACTTTTGAAGGACACTGTCGTTAACTTGGTAAATGTTTTGCAAATATGAAGAATTAGTTAGTCACGTGACAAAAAAGCAAGTTCAAAATCAGCAACGTGCATAATATGTAACAGTGGTTTAATCATTCCGGCATAGTATTCATTCAATTTGGATAAAAAAATCTCCACAACACTCAAATAAAACAGTTAGTATACTTATCACGGAATAAACAGCAATGTAGAATTACAATAGGAGTTACAAGTAAGATATACTAGTACCCGGACATTCTACACAGTTGAATGAAAGCAAGCTTACATATGACACGTGCTTAGTAGGGACGAGTTCTGCACATGCCGAAGGGTATGTTAAAGCAATGATAAACTTTAACATGCCTGATTTATTAAGGAGCCGATCAGACAAGTCCTAAAAGATGACAATAAAGTTGGACACGTATATATCGAAAAAAAAAAACGCATTTAAAAAACGGTAACCAAAGTGTATTTCAGGATCGAGAAGAGAGAGTAAATCTTCGATTTTATTGTCACAAAATGAGTTTCCTATTTCGGATATTGGCAACAGTAAAATCTACGACTTAATTACTCCCTGAAAGGCCTAAAATATATTTTGGTTACCTCTATTCTAATGCAAATCACAAAAAGAACATATTAAATTGGTTTTAAAAATATCTGAAGTTTAGTGTGCGTCTTGCTCATATTGTATGTTGCTATAATAGGTTGTGCCCCCTGAAAATCAAACCAGTCACAATCAGAATTACAAAATACTGCATTAGAAACAGACATGCTTTGATAAAGTTTCCGTATTAAACGTCGTAGGCATAGTCAAAAGTATACATAAATAAATATAGTACTTCTACTTTGCGTGGGGATATTTGAGAAAATAATGGCGAATTTCGAGTAATTAATCCATGAATGTTCACCTGTAGTAAAAGCAATGAAGGGATATGGAGTTCACTGAGATGAAGAACAACAATTAAAGAGTTGTGCACAAACATTAAAAAAAGATTGTTTGTTTGGCCTAGAAAGATTTCGTTTATCGCTCAGAAACCATAAGAAAACACCACCCTTATTATTTATTGCGTATGTCATTGATAGTGCAGTGATTATGATTACAAAATTGTTNTTGTAGGCTGCCCGTTTGCTTAAATTTTCATTATAAAATTTGGTGTTTCAATGTACGTGGAATCTGTTTTCAAATACTGCTTGCATAGGTTATACTCCGGTACCGACAGACGGTTTTTCACAAGCTTGACAATTCGCGCATAAATTCATATACCAATATTAGCATTTTTTTTTTATAAAAAAATGTTTTTCGTATAAAAATAAATTCCATGTTGATGAGCAAGAGTAAACACAATATTTTTTTCATTCGTATGGGGTATTTGAATGGAACAGGATATAGTATGTTTAATACATTTATTTTTATTCCCGGTTTCCAAGGAAATCGGGTACTAGAATGGTTCGCTGCAAGCATGTCTGCAGAAACGAAAACAAAGCTTGCTCATTGGTCGGAAGTTCCCGCGTAATACTGGTGCTAAATGATGTGTGTCGTCTCCGTAATCCCGCTGATTTGCACATCGATATAAACCATTCGAGGATACATTGGAAAAACTTGAATTTAACTATAAACTGATTGCCTCATATATGTTTACATTGTCATTGCCTTCAATGTAATCTGTTTGCGAAATACAACCATGGACAAGTAAGGGACGACAAATACCCAAACTAGCTATATTGGAGTCAACTGGTATAGGGAAAGGCAATCGTTTCTTTATTCCCGGTTGCCATGGTAGCTTTAGGAATCCGTCAATCTGTATTTTAAAAAGGTCGGAATCTGATCCGATCAGCAGATTTCCTCTGGTATTATTATCTATCCTGAGGGCTTCCGATATGGGAAATGTGCATAATTTTATATCTACGGTTCCGAACACTAAAGAAACTGTTTTGTCGCAGCTTTAAACCAACGATTGTTTGAATATTTCATAAAATATCGTTTAACAGGTTGAAATTTAATATTTTGATATAAAGCATTTTTTACAATTTATAAATGTATCCATACACACGGGTATGGATTCGTTGCTATTGGGGATGCCAGTATATTTGTAAATCTAATTGTTGTATATATTTGTCAATAAATGTAGACAATACAGTACAACGAGGTGAGCTTAGCAGGATGTAGTACATTTTATCCCAGATTGAACAATCACTCCAGTTATTTAATTCTTTGTTACATATATATATGCCCAATAAATGTATTGATGGCTATAAACTGGGAAGCTTTTTGAAAAAGCTTAACTTGTATTTGACTTCCATACTGTCTAAAATATCCTGGTGTTGACTGTCAGAAATGGTAATAGTCATATTTTCTTGTATGTCATTCGGTGATAGTGTAAACTATTGCAGTTTTGTCTTTAACAATTCGATATTGGAATGGTCACTCAACTTTCTTTTCGTAGTAAATTCCTTAACAACATTGGTTCCTACTGGTTCCTTTGTGTACATTTAAGACAGCAAAGTATTTCTTTAAATAAAAAATACTCATGCTAACACATCAACAACATCATCCTTTAAAAGTAAATTTGACACAGAAATCTCCGATTCTAATTCTGCAAATGGCACTCGAAATTAACCAAAACTAAGGTAAACAAAGATTATCACCGGAAAACCTGGTTTACCGGGTCGGCAATCCTGTGTTATCATAGAAAACCCCAATAACAGAACGGTAATTTGGGTTGCCAAATTTGAATGCATGTTAATCTCCGCTTCCCATGAGTTTTTATTGCTAAACACTTTACCGGTCCGTAAAGTAGGTTTTCAGTGCTTATTTAACCAAGACCTCGGAAAACCAGGTTTATCGATCGGTTATCCTTGTTTACCTACAAACAACCTCCATCACTTTCCAAAATTAAATACATGTTAATCTCCGCTTCTTGAGTTTTTATTGCTAAACCTACTGTACCGGTCGGATTTACGGAAATAAACAAAACTAGGAGAACCAGATTTATCTATCGGTAATCCTGGTTTACATGTACCGACAGAAAACCTCAGTTACCGGATAGCTTATATGATTGGCTAAAACCACTCGGTAATGGGGAATTTTGTCGGTAAACCAGGATTACTGTACCGGTCGATAAACCTGCTTTACCGAAGTTTGTGTTAATTCGGCGCTGTCAAACCTACTTCACCACTCGGTTATGTAGGTTTAGCAATAAAAACACATAAGAAGTGAAGGTAAACATATATTCAATTTCGGAAACCCCGATTACCGTTCCGTTATTGGGGTTTTCTTTGCTAAACCATGATTACCGACCAGGTGAACCTGGTTTTCCGGCAATAATCCTGGTTTACCGAAGTTTTTGTTAATTTTGCTTGACATTTCTGCATCATTCTCAATGTCAATACCGGCTTTCTTAGCAATAAACATTTACATTGAAACGAGAACCTAGAAATGGTTGATTGTCACACGAGGTACATGCACTGTCACAGTGTAGACAATATTGTCACATTCGTAGCATGGCAGTTCTGATATTGTTAAAAAAAATTGAGGGAAGCTGAAGACGCAGAAATAGAATGCATCTTGCCGTTCTCAGGAACTGGTTTGAATTCCGTAGGATGCGATCGTCTTAGAAGAGACTCGGTACGACAAAACACACTGCATTTATATAGCCCATGCATAATTTGGGTCTTCATTTCTGAAAGGAAAATAGTTTAAGATATCTAAATAATTTATACGGAAATGTTTATTTTATTGAATCTTAGTTTTGGAATCGTTTCCTTTTTCCTTTTCAAATTTCATTA
>MJUU01031297.1:61050-78222 GCA_002080025.1 Modiolus philippinarum
AATGCGATTTCAGCCAACTAAATGTAATATGATGAAATTGACACGCAAGAGAAAATACAATACAGACTTCAAATACAAACTAGAAGGATCAACACTAAAATTCTTGGACAGTATAAAATATCTTGGAGTAAATATATCCTCAGATCTTAGATGGGAAAAACATGTATCCGAAGTAACCAACAAAGCCAACCGAGTATTAGCAATGCTACAGAGAAACTTATATTTCTGTGGTAAAGATGTCAAAGAAACTGCATACTTAAGTTGTGTAAGACCTATACTTGAGTATCATGCAGGAACAGTTTTGGACCCGAATTGTCAATACTTGCAAGAAGATCTGGAAAAGGTGCAAAAAAGAGCCACACGTTTCGTACTCAACAACTACGATTACGAAGAAGGGTCAATGACACATATCATGAACGAACTGAATTGGAAATCTCTGAAAGATCGAAGAAGAGAAAACAGACTAATACTCTTTTATAAAGGATTGAAAGAATTGGCTACAATACCAACTACAGATATCAGATATAACAACAGAGCAAACCGTAATAGACACAACCAACAATTCTACATACCATACGCCCGCACCGATACTCTCAAATTCAGTTTTATGCCGAACACTATTAGAGACTGGAACAACATCAACCCTACCGTTTTGGAAACAACAGAAACCGCAAAAGACGCCTCCAGCACTTTTTCAAACCTTATCAGATCCTAACGTTTAGACTAAACCCTGTACACTTGACTCACGGGCGGTGCAAAAATGTCCTTGGATGTAGCACCTGATGTAATGAATGAAGATGTAATTAGGGCGAACGGACCCGATACCCTTTCACAACACATCAAAATGTAAAAGTACAATTGGTATTTGTATTATATATAAGAAATGAAAATATTGTAATACAAAGGCTAACGATATAAAAAAAATAATCAAAATAAATGACTGGACTGACAATCCGCAAAATTAACTTATCTGTCCGCTTTTGTTTTACATTTTACAATTCGTTAGCAATTATCTCCCTTGAAAATTTCACAAAATTTTTAACTTTTATTTAGATTCAGTCGCATTTCACTTGAAAAATGGAAAGTTTCAAGAAGATCAAAAGCAAACAAATCAGAAAAAGACGCCATTCGTCGGAAAGTGACGAGAGTCTGAGCGATAATGCAGATGATATTGAGTAAATGTCTATTTCCAATGCAAACTTTACTGTAGTCGAATAGACGACTTTCCTGTAGGTGAATTTTCCCGGAAAATTTTGACGTCACAATATAGATTTTCCAACGTCACAATGTTTAGTGACGCAATTTGCGCCGATTGACCCCAGGTCAATCGGTGCAATTCATTCACAAAAAGAAGTGAGGTGGTCTATAGACATGCTAGAAATGCATCAGTACCCTTGAACAGATATGCACATGATATATACAACACCAATTCACATCCATTCACATACAATAGGCATTGCATTAATACACCTGAATATTTGTATTCTGTGCACACACTCCCTCTAGTCTAGTTGCTCTACCTATATCAGTAAAGAAAGTTCCAATCTATCTGCTTCGGCCAATGCGCGACAACACTTGATATAAAATCAATTTACCTGTGCAGTTTGTGCAAAACTCCAGATTTCAAAACTTAATCGCTCCCAAAAGATAAATTAAATATTCATGAAACTAGGCAGAAAAATCAGTTACTGAATTATAATCTATCGATTTGCTAGTACTAAGGTGGCTAATGGGGGGGTTAATCTGTATCAAGTAAAAGTGAAAAAAACACGGTTTTCTTAAACAACTTGAAACAAAATAAACGATAAAAAGCCTATTCTGGATTAGTTCAGATGAAAAGAGGAGATTTAGACACATAATGTTTTCAAGTTTAAGATATGGTGTCTTGTTTTTATGAAGTTTTCTAAATCAGAGAAAACTTTTCATTTAAACTAAAATTAAACAGTTTTTATTGCAGAGAGTTGTCGAACATGAATTTCTATTTTGGTAGCTATACCTCTGTATTGGTTTATTCAGACTGTAGAGCAGCTCAAATTGAGCTTATATCTAAAGTCTGAATAGACCAATTGCCAAAGATCCTCATGTTTAAATCTTTTATCAGACTTTGATTATAGGTTTGTTTCTATGGACTCATTTTAGCTAATGATAGTGCACCAATATGACAAAACTCATACCATATCTTAGCTCTTCAACGGCCCTAAAAATTTTATTAGCATTGGATTTTATTTCTTTGATAATAGGCATTGTTTCTTTTATTCTTTTAGAGGTGAAGAATCAAAGATGGAGCCAAAATCATTTCTTAAATAAGTATCTGATATTTTTTTCTTGTAATATGACATATTTTGTATTTAAACCTTAATATTTCATTAACATTTATATATAAGGGGACAATGGAGAAAAAATCGCACTTTTACTACATTTACTGAAATGATTCAAACATTTAATTCATTGGATTCTCAATTTTAAATGGTAAAATGGGGGAACTGATAAAAAAAAATTCCCATAGTTTTTTCTGTCAAGTCATGTCTATGTATACTCCTGTTGAATGGTGTATCTCTCTATTACCGGTATAAATGCTACATCATAGGAATTTTAAGAAACTCCAAAAGTAAAGTTTCCAGACTAGATATACACATTGTATCAATGATGTTCTGGCTGAATGGTGATTTTATGTATCTGTATATATTTTTTTCTTTGTGTGTTACATCCCAGCTCTTTTGTTTTAAGGAGGGGTGATCCGAGTAGGATTATCCAAGCAATCCCACCCAAATTAGAACATGTAGACCATACAGTTAAACCTATTTTATTATATGGGGCAGAAATTTGGGGATACTTTAATCCATTTGAGAAAAAGTTAACCTCGGATAACTCTGCAATAGGGGACACATTTTCCAAATTACCTGCAGATAACTGGCATATAAAATTTTGCAAAACTGTTTTAGGGGTGAATAAGAAGGCAACAAATCTTGCCACTCTCTCAGAATTTGGGCGCTTTCCTTTACATTACGATATGATAAAATACTGGTATCGCCTGGAAAATCTAGGGTCCATGTTTTCAATATTAAGAGATGCTTATTGTGAGTCACAATCCCTACATAAACAAAAAATACAGTCGTGGTATGGCTCAATTGCATTTGTTTTGAGGCACATCTCTGGTATCATTGACTTAAAAAAGGTTGGACCTTACAAGTTCAAAAACATGTATAAAAAATACTTGTACCAGTATTATGTAGGAAATTGGTTAGGTGAACTCAGGAAGAGTTCAGAGGGCAAACTATGCACTTATGTCAAATTCAAGTGTAATTTTGGTATAGAACCATATTTAATATTACTTTGCTCCCCTGAGCACAGGAAAAATTTCACTAGATTGAGAATCTCCACACATAGGCTCGCAATTGAGCAAGGTCGATATCAGGGTACTCCCCGACAAAATAGGACATGCCTCAGGTGCAGCTCTGGCGAGTTGGATGACAAAATGCATTTTTTGTTTTCATGTAAATTCCACAAAGACACAACAAATCATATAACTGACACAGTTCTCACTGTATGTCCAAACTTTCTTCATTTATTTAACAATGAAAAGCTAATTTGGATACTTAACACAGAGAATGTTGACGTCTTAATAAAAATATGTGAGCTAATCAAAGAAAGCAAGATCTAATCTGATTTGTTAGAAAAAAATTCTGTCTCCTGTTTAAGGGTAAAGATGGGTGTGTCATTAAGCATCGTCCCTTGGTGCCACTTGCAGTTATGTTACCCATACTGCTAACATTTCTGCACTTGGCACAAGATGCATATGGCCACCCTTTCTTGAAGCCCTCTTTAGTAATTATTAACTTATTAATCTATTTATAATTCAGGCAAAGTCTGGGTGAGCCATTAAGCACTGTCCCTTGGTGCCTTTTGCGGACGAGTTACCTCTTATTGCTATCTCGCCTGCATTAGGCACGATGATGGCAACCTAGGCTTGCAGCCTACATTACGCTTACTCAATATTTTACGAAAGGATATGGAGTAAATGAACATGAGATCATAACACATATGTTAACTCCAACTGCAATAATTTAATGTATATAATCGAAAATATTTTTATAAGTCAATAAGGAAGACAGAAAAATATGAGACATGTTAATAATTATCATCGTAATATTAACAAATGCATATTTATCAATTTGCAGAAACCGCGCCATGGTTGCACTTGAGTGCACTCGTCATTACAATTTGTTGATTCTACACATGAGCATGTATATATTGTCATGTTGAATTGTACTCTGTTTTACTTTGCTTGTTTGTATGTGTTTTTTGTATCATGCCCCTCGTGGGCCCATTTTAATGGACAATAAAACATTCTTCTTCTCCTTCTTCTTCTTCTGTAGAACAAAGGATGTGTACTTTTTATTGATTATCAAGGCCTGAATTTGAGAACTGTTCTTTGGACTTAGGAAAAATATTATGTTTTACTATCAAGATTTTAAAACGTAAAAAATGATATAGTCCATTGTGGAATTCAATCCAGGGTGGTTTCATTTACTAGACCTTTGAGTTACCATGTTAAAAAATCAAATAAAGAAGCTTTGTTGGGCACAAAAAGGATATATATTATTATTATTATCATTATAGTATGGAATTTTCTTTTCATGACATTATAAGCATGGAAATAGTTTAAAAGAATGTATATTTGTTTTCCTTCACTTAAAATATTAGCTGGGATGTTAATTAGTTATCACACTCAGACTTGATGTGTCTGTATAAGATCACCGCTCCCCTTTAGGTCATTGAAGTGATCTTATACAGACATATGGCATCCTCGTTTTATAATTATTACATATGCTTTATGTTTCTGTATTTTTTTTTCTTTGTTTAACGTGATTTTATGTTTAAAAAAAATAACACAAAATCAATCTGTTTTTTCATAAACACTATGTAGGCCATGAAACAATGTTTTTAGATATTCTTTTACATTTTTTTTCAGGACTAAATTGAAAGATATCAAACAACTACAAAAACAAAGAGACAAACCAAAAGGAGTTAGTGCAGCCATGTTAGCTTTAGGGAAAAAAATTCCAAAAACAGAGGAAGTTGCTGATGTAAGTTATAAACTAAAAGCTAGGAATACTACTGCATGAAATGTATGCAACTGCAAATTAAGAGTATACAAAACAATTAATGCAATACCAATAGTTCTAATTTTGTCAATTACAATCAACAGTGAAAGTATATGGAACCAATACAATATAAGGCAAAGTCTCTACAAATAGATGGCAATATCAAGTTTTTATTGTTGTTCTTCATCTAGAAGTCACCATTAGGTCTTCAACAATAGGATGCAGGATAATCAACAAACATAAAATAAACTGGCAAATGTTCTAACAAGCACTGCAAACACATAATGCAAACATATCAAATAGATTAGTTCAAAGTATGGGTAGTTTGCACTTCATTTAAAACTTCAAAACACAGAGTTACTGGTACATACTTTATAGTTATATAAAATCATTACTTATTTTCTTGTTAGAATTGTTGGAACAAAGCTGGATAAGTTGACTCTATTTACAAAATCCTTACAATTGTCATATTTTCTTCAGTTTATCTTGGCTATAACATGTATAATGAAATCAGTTTCTGTAAGCAGATTTGAATACAGTTTCCATAAATTTGGCAATTCTAAAGGAATTTGTAATAAAGGAAGACTGCAGATTCACACTTCTGACAGTTAGAGTGAAATTGGCATGAACAGAATGCAAGCTGAAAAATGTTGCCTATGCTTTGGAATGGAAATGTTTAAATTTGGTTGTACCAGCCTCTAAATTTGTCAGGACTGCAGACTGGGTTGATAAGTTTTATTAAGCAAGTGGAAGATACTATTAATTTACATATTTTCAGTCATGTAGAGAAATTGTTTCAAAAAACAACATTTGCTAGATAAAAAGACACACAGAAGAATAAATTGATGGTGTTGCAAAAATCAAACATACTGAATGTAAATGAAAGAATATATGCATCACTGATAGAACCAAAGCTGTTAATGTTTGTTTTTTCCTATAGAAAGACCCTTTCAAGAGAAAAACTGGAGGGTTTGTTGACATGAAGACGTTGAAGAAATCGTAAGTAAAATTATGTCATAAGGGACTTATTTATCCAGAAGACTAGAGTCTGTCTCTCCTGCAGTGTAGAGTTCATAAAAGATTCCCCGTGCAAGAAACTAATCTCTTTCTACATTTAATTTAAGGATGGTCACTCCTCAAGTTTATTATATCAAGGATTTAAAATTTATATTCTTATTTCTTAGATGATGGATCATACATCATTTTAAGCAAAAAATATTGAGAGGTCAGTGTGGCCGTTTTTGAGATTTAAACGCCTGAAATTTCGGCGGGAAACCGAACTTCTCTTGACTTTTCATTCACTTTGCATTAAGGCAATCAACCTTTGAAATAAAATTAAGTTATATCAAGAATTTTATCAAATTTTGTCAGAAGTCTATTGAAGATGTATTCCATCATTTTTTGAAAAGAAAAGTGGGGGTCAGTGTGCAAAATTTTCAAATGTATCATGATGGATAAACTAAGAGAATTCCGAGAGTCAGAGACAGTTTCAAAAACTTGAGGAGTGACCATCCTTAAGATGTACTTGTTTGTGAGATAATTTCTCATATGGATTCACTATCAAACTTTCAAATTTTGGCATTTTATTTTTTGCAATTTCAAAATGTTATTCTGCTTACCTGTCCATAGTGCCCACATCTTCTGATTTTATTGTGCAAAGTTTTCTTTCTATTTACTCCATGAATGTCCTGTTGTTGTTTTATGTTGTGATTGTCCGCTATTAGATTTTGGGAGGCAACTGTTAACAGTAATTGTAAGAATAGATTAAAAGTGTTCCAGCTAGGATTTCAAAAAGTCAGGGTGGAAATCCTGAAAATGGCACTGTAGCGCACTGATCATTAATTTGAAAAGGGCACTTTAGGGCGCTGGTCGATAATAATACAAGGCATTTTATGCACTTTATTTCAGTACATATATATACAGTGTCCCCCCTTCAGAGGCCATCCCTTCTACAATAGAAAAGTTTTCCATTCGACAAAAAGTCAGGTGGTTGGAAGCTTATTGGTTCACCCTCGTCTTTTCATCTGTGTGCCTGTCCGTATGAATCAGCAGAGCATCATATGTGTCTGCATACACAAATACCTTGCACAGGGGAATGTGATCCCCTTATTTTCTGATTTTTTTGCAAAGATACACAATGATAGGTTTTTTTAATATTTTTGAGAAAATGTTATCCAGTAAAAAACAGTTAACACAGTGCAAAAACAAAAAACAAAAAAGGTCAGAAAATTTTGTTTTTCCAGATTATTATTTTTAATAGGCAGAATAAACTCCATTTTTTGGACAAAAGTCAATGCTAAAAAAACAATCAAGCATGTGCATCCTCTCCCTGTTATCTAAATATCCATGTCTACATTCATTATAACTGCCAGAATGAATAATTTTTTTTGTGCTATCTGTACAAATAAAGGAAATTTTAAAAAATAAATAAAAAAAATAAAAGCTTTAAATTATGCATACTATTTAGGTTATATTGATGTATATTCAATTTGTTCTTGCATGTGCATGACATTTTCACATTTTTATTTCAGAGACATGTCTAAGGAGGATGTAGAAGCCATAGGAACAGCCTTTGCTGCAGAAACTAACAGAAGAGATGAAGACACAGAAATGTGGGTTTTAATGTTCAACAATGTGGTTTTATTGCCATGTATTTTATGATTTACTAGAATTAGTTTTGCAAAATCACTGAAAACTAATTGCTTTTATACCCACTATCGGAAGTAGAAGGGGTATGTTGTTTTACCTGTGTCTGTCACCCTGTACCTCCATCCTCCCATTTGTCTGTCTGTCTGTGTAAACTTTTGTCAAGCTTTAATTTTGTTCAAAGCTTTGTATAATCATTTCATATTGTAGGGTGCATTTTCATAACTTTTTGTTTATGAACTTAGTCATTTTTTGCATTATAGAGCAATTTTTCTACAGCTTTTCTCTGAAATGGTTAATTGATACAAAGTTGAAGTGTTGTCACAAGCTTTGTATAGCCATGCCATAATGTGGGATGCATTTTGAGACCTGTCAGGATACTACTTCCTGTTTTCTGACTTATTCAATTTTTGACACTTTGCATTATAGAGTAATATTTTCGTGAAGCGATGCTCACACATGCCTTGTTTTTCTTTTAATCACCCATTTTGGGAAAACATCATGTTAATCTGCTGATACAGTTCTCCAGTCATAGAAATAAGATAATATCTTGTGGTGTATATAGGTCTCAGTCATCAAAATTTGACCAAATTCAGTTGCTTAGAAAAGTGATGAAAATGTCACATTTTAATATGAAAATAGTATTAAAAGTTTTGTTACTCTAGATGTAGTAAGTTGAAATTAAGAAAGTTAATACTACTTTCATTTTCAAATGTGACATTTTCATCACACTTTGTTGAGCAACTGCATATCACAGCCACTTGATATTTGTATGGTCTACTTTACGCTGTCTTCCCTTTTTTGCAATATTGATATCCTTCCTGTTTCCCAACTAACTGATTTTCTGTCCATTTTTGACACATTATTTCCATCTCAATTTTCTATGCAACTGTGTCAATGCTTTATTGTGTTCGTACCTGTATTGTGTCCACACACACTCAATTTTGTGCTTACCATATTGATTCAGGGTTCAATACATTTTCTTGATTTGTTGGCATTCAGTATCGTAGAGGGGAAAATATCTATAGGAAACATCCTGTACATATCAAGGTTAATGCATGTTTTAAAAGTGGAAACAGATTTGTGAGGAATGTAACATTTTTGTGTAGAATTTTTGTGCGCAGGGAAGCATTTGTGTACCAAGAATACTTACTAGCCATGTTTTGAGGGGGGTATTTCTGTCTGATTTTTAGACTCATTTTAATTTTTGCCCTCTAATTTCTTTTCAAAATTTCATTTTTACATTTTTAGGAGAATTCTGACAATTTATTAAATCCTATTATTTTTGTCACATTTATTCATGGATAAACATTTCTTTATATAAAACATATGAAAATTCAGTGAAGTCCAGTTTCCTGACAAATTTCTCTCACTTTTATCTCAAAAGCAAAAACATGCAACCTTTCATCTATTTGCCATTAATTACTTCTTCCTCCATTTTCTAGCAAAAAAACAATCACATTTAGTAAAAAATTCTGTTTACTTCATAAATGAAACCTCCAAGTGAAACCTCCTTAATCTAGCCAACCTCCTTAATTTATTATTTTACATTCTTATTTGTATCTTATTTAACATTATTAGCAAGTTTACTTGTCTAAGGAAGTTGATTTTCTCTGATAACTCTGGCTTTTCCAATAATAAAACTGAATACCAAGATAAAGCTGAAATTCTGCTGAAAGTGGCATTAAACAAGCAAGCAAAAAAAAAAACAATAGAAAGAATTAATTGCTCAATCAGTAGAGCATCAGTTATCAAAATAGGAAAATGCATATTTGTTTTTATTTGCAGGTTGAAATATGTAGAAGATCAGCTAGCCAAGAAAAAGGGCAAATTAAAAGATGAAGATGTAGATATAAAGTGAGTAATCAAATATCCTCCATAGGCATATACACCTTTTGTCCTGATGGGATTAATACACACATTTGAAACACTCTTTAAAGTATATTTTAACACATTTAGCAGAAACTTTCAGATTCCAGAAAGGATATTATTCATATCCCATGTCTCTTTTCACTGTTATGCTGTTGAAATATGAAACAATATGAATGTTGAAATCATGGTTGTGGATCATAAGTTGTCATTTACCTATTACATATGTGTGAAAACATGAATAAAAGAAGAAATTTCTTTAAAAGGGGATTTGTTGACTTCTTTTTACCATATTTTGATGACTAGTCTTAATGTATGTTATAATTTAAAAAAAACATTGCAAAGATAATGTACATGTAATTACATGTTTGATTTTTTCAGGCCTAAGAAACCGGAAAAGAAATTATTTGCATTACCAGAGAAACTGAAGATAGAATCGTCCAACAGAAAAACAGAAGATATGTTGTCAAACCAAATGTTATCTGGCATCCCAGAAATTGACCTTGGTATTGAGTAAGTATTGATAAAAACAAAGTGCTTAAGGATGTTCCTGGTGAATTTGAAAGCAAATAGTATTTAAGATAAATGTTATTTATCGTTGGGAAATCTGAATGGAAGAAATCCAAGAAAAAAAATTGAAAGGTTGCTGATCTTGTGATAAAACATTTGGTTGAAAACTGAATTTCTTTCGACAATTAACGTAAGCAATTGAATGTCAGAAAATATATAGGATTTAATGAATTTTGTTTGAATGGTCCGAAAGATTTATAAAATTGAATTATAGAAAAAAATGAAGGTGTTTATGCGAAAAAAATGTAAAAAGCATTGATAATACTAGAGAAGTCCATAACTCTTGAAGGAAATACCAAATCATGAACAGTGAACTTTTTCAACATGAACTTCAACAGCTAGATTGTTAGTTTATTTATTGGGAAATATGTCGTTGAAAGGAAAACATATGTATAAAGTATGACAGAAAATTATGTGATAATTTTAGCTTATTGTATGCTTCTTTATGGTCAAACTGTATACTTAAAAAATACATGTGAATTAAAATTTATTTTATTATTGATATAAAATTTTAGAGCCAAAATTAAGAATATAGAAGCTACAGAAGATGCCAAACAGAAACTGATACAGGAAAGAATGAGGAAGAAAGATAATGAAGTGTCAGACTTTGTTCCAACAAACATGGCTGCCAATTATATGCAACACAATAGATGTATGTACATGAATAGTAGTTTTACAGTATTTAATACTTTGTCAGTTTTCAATCAGTTTTGATCATTATATATGTCTAACTTTTGAAAGGGAATCCATTGCTTTTTAGATGTAAGATTTTTAATATGGTGCAAGGTTTGATGCTGCAAGTTTTATACCCCATTTACACTATCTTACAAATTTTAGCCGAAAGAGTCAGCTGTGTTTGGCTCACCTCACCACCAGAAAGGTCAGTTTGCCCTTATGCCATCACCTGCCATATATAATTTGTCAATCATCTGTCAGCTTTTCAATTTGATTATCTCCCCTGAAACTACAAGATTAAATTAAACCAAAACTTTACAGGAATAATGAATGGAAGGTAATTTGCAGAAATTGCTAATTTGTTCTAATGAAAAAATCATGGCTACTGAACATAGTTAAACATAATACCATATGAGAACAAGCATATTTCTCCTCAGAAACTACTGAAGCAGTTTGTACCAACTAGACTGTTCTCAATATATATAAGGTATTGTACATGAGACTGCTAATTTTAGTAAAGTTTGTCAAGAAACATGGCCACCACCACGGATCATAGTAAAACATATGCCTGTTTGAAAAAAGGCTTATTTTGATCACACAATAAAATAGTTATATAAAACCATGACTACTTGTGTTTTGAAATGGATAGATGTTACTCAAGTCTATGTTTTTATGCCCCGCCACAAAGTGGAAGGGGCAAATAGATTTACCTTTGTCCGTTGGTCTGTACGTACGTATGTCCCGATGTCAAGTTTTGCGTTAAGGTCAATATTTTTATGCCCCCTTGAATCAAAGATTCTGGGGGTATATAGTTTTTGGTTTTGTCTGTTTGTCCTGTTTGTCCGCAAAAACTTTAACATTGGGTATATCTTTTGAATGATAAGTAATAAGGCTTTCATATTTTGCATGTGTATTCCTTGTGGCAAGACCTTTCAAACGGTACCAAAATGTTTGACATCGTGACCTTGACCTTGACATGTGATGGACTTTTTAAAAAAAAATCATCAACTTTAACATTGGATATATCTTTTGAATGGTAAGTGATATGGCTTTCATGTTTTGCATGTGCATTTATTGTGGCCAGATCTTTTAATTGGTACCAGAATTTTTGACCTTGTGACCTTGACCTTGGCATGTGAACAACTGCATAAAAACTTTAACATTGAGTATATCTTTTGAATAAAAAGTGATAGTTGTTTCATATTTTGCATGTGTATTCCTTGTGGAGAGACCTTTCAGTGTGTACCAGAATATTTGACCTTGCGACCTTGACCTTGGCATGTGACTTTCCTGTAAAATTTCACCAGAGAAATGAAATTATATTTTGTTTTATTTTATATAAAGAAACATTAAACTCATATATATATTTTATATCATAAAATGTTTCTTGATATTTATAGAATTTGTTTTGTAAAAAGAGATCTTTTAAATTATTCAGCATATTTTCTTCAGGTATTTATATATGTACTATATATTTCAGTGATGAGGGATGTTACTAAGAATATATATTATTACATTTCTTCTCTTCTGTATATTCTCTACTTTTGGGGAACCAGTATTGGTGAAGTATATGACAATATTACTGATGTAATTAAAGTTCTGATAACACTGATTGACAGAAGACAATGAGTTAATTTTAAATATTCCAAAATGAGGGGGTTGAGAATCGTTTTCTTAATAATGCTTGGATAATGATTGGAGGGGTCTGTCATTTGGGTGACTTCTGTGTTTACTTTCACTTGCAATCATCATATGATATTAATTAACTTTTCAGTTGATACCAGAATTTGTTTCTACAAGTTAATTTGTCAGAAGGATATGCATTGTTGTTCTCAGTTGCTAAATGTTTCTTATTAACTTCTACTTGGAGGCATAAGTGTTTCACTAAACACATCTTGTAATGTTATTACTTCAGTATATGCACCTTGGTTAGTACTACAAGATTCACCAACAATAAGGGATCCATGACCTACATTTTACGCTTTAGTGATTTGTTAAATTTTGTGTTTAAGTCCATTTCTCAACAACTACACATCATACAACAATGATGTTTCATCAAATTAATTGCCTTGATGAGTACTACCAAAATTATTGAGAATTAAGGGGTTTTGACCTATATTTTATGCTTGAGTGACTTTTGTTAAATTTTGTGTTCAAGTCCATTTCTCAACAACTACACATCATACAGCAATGATGTTTCATCAAATTAATTGCCTTGATGAGTACTACCAAAATTATCAAGAATTAAGTGGCTTTGACATATATTTTTTGCTTGAGTGACTTTTGTTCAATTTTGCGTTTTAAGTCCATTCCTCAACAACTAAACATGATATCACTATGGTGTTGTATCAAATAAATCACTTTGATTGGTGTTATCCAAATCAAGGACAATTTAGTGTCTTTGACCTACATTTTATGCTTGAGTGAATTTCAGTGAATTTTGTGTTTTGAGTCCATTTCTAAACAACTACACAATATAACATTATGATGTTTCATGAAATGACTCATCTGAGTGAAAACTACCAAATTCTTGAAAAATTCATTGACTTTGACTTACATTTTACACTAAATTGTTAAACTTTGTTAAACTTTTGAATTAGGCCAATGTATTAGCATCTTGGTGGTTAACTTAATCAGTGAGTACTGCATAATTCATGGTTAATTTTATAACCTGACCAATATTTTATGCTATACAACTTTAGTTGGATAATTTTTGTTTATGTCAATTACTAAACAAAATTCAATGAATAATCATCTGTAACAGTACTTTTTGATGATTCTGCCCCAATTCAGTGACAGGGACTAAATTCCATTCAAGATTGGCCAAGGTTATCTGTTGCAATAAATTTGTTGGCGGGGCATCCATGTTTTATAAACACATTTTCTAGTTTAGCCTTCAATGTATCTGTCCAGATTAGAAGGCCATTTGGGTAAATTTGGGCATTATCTATCCCCATATTATGTTTTAATTGTATTTTAGTTATTGGTTTAACCTTTTAATTGTAGCTTAATATAAACAATTTATTGTCTGCATATATAGTTTAACTGAATGATGTATGTGATCAGGTCTTTAACATAGATTGCAGATTTTGAACAGCACTGACAACGAACATTGCTGGCAGTGATAAACTTAGTTTAACATTAGATCCATTCATATCATAATCACATCATCTGAAACTACTATAGCAAATTGAGCCAAATTTGACAATAGTGATGTATACAAGGTCTTTAACAAAGATTGCTCCTTCGTATTAAATTTAATAAAAACCATGGCCATCTGCCGTGAAGATTATACACTATTGGAAAAATATTTATGTTGATCATCTGTAAAGTTATGCCAGAGTTTGATTCAAATTGCAAGGGAATGATGTTTGGGTCTTGTACAAAGATTACTCATTTTGGTCAGATTAATCAACAAACATGGATACCTGCACAGAACTAAGTATACTGTATTCCTCATATTAAGTGCCCCCAACCTTAATTTCGTTTGAAATCCTAATAAGCGCCCCCTCAAAATTCCAACTAGAAACTGTAATTTCTGTATTTATACGCACATTTTCCATCATTTCTCGTCAATTGCACATGTGTATGTGTATGTGTATGCATCTAAATTTCCAGTTGTAAACAGTCAAGTTTTCATGTTTTTCGTTTCATTTCAGTACGAACAACTGATCAGCATTATTTTTTAGGTCTGTTTCTCAAAGATTTTGATAGATGAAGCATTTTTACATTGATTACATCATGTACTTAAGAAAGATTGAAGAATTTCGTTACAAGAGCTTCGTTTTGGAGTCCGGTTTTTATCCTACTTAATAAGTGCCCCTTTTTCCAAATTTTCTAAGCGTCATTGGCTCTTAATACGAGGAATACAGTACATAAAATGGGATCCTATGGGAAAAGACATTTTAATCATCTCCTCTGAAACTAATGAAGCAAACTGAACCTTAAAGAAGTGATGCTTAGGAGGTACATTACAAAGATTTCCTAGATCTGGCAACAAACCTGACCACAAATGCGGAATATAGTTTACCTGTATCCATTTTGTCGAATATGCAATCCAGGCTCAGCTTGAGTCTCAACTTTCCTGTCTGTGCACACTGATGAAATTATCTTGTCATAGAATCATACCTCTATCTACATGGCCTGTTTAATCTCTTTCAAACTTTGTTATATATGTTAGATATTAATGAGTTAAGGTAATAGGTACGCAAATAGCAAAGTTTTTGGATTTCGATGAAATTTTACATGTAAGTGCATCAAATGAAGCTGAATTCCAAGGTGTTTGAAATATGACCGATTGAAAAATCTATCAGTTATGTTGTTTTCATATAGAATCTATGTAAAAAATACAGAAAATTATCTATGAAACGTCTTTAAATTCCGCGTTTATGAAAACGTATCCTACAATTTTTCTGCAAAAAGGATATGTTTAAACAATGAAATTCCCATTTTAATGGTTTAAATTTTATATAGGGTCACCGTCTTATTTTCGCCAGTATAAACAGTTGAACATAGAATAGGCACGCCAAAATGGATTTTTTTTCAATAAAATCCACCGTCAAAATAGCGACGTCATCGATAAAAGTTATGATTTTAGGCGTGATTTGAAAGATGAACATCTATTCAGTGATCTATACCGTGAAAACGAACTCGCTGACCCTATACAAAAATTATATCAATAAAACAGAAATTTTTTTGCCAACATAATATCAATTTTTCAGAAAAATTGTAGGATATAGTTTGAAAAGACGATAATTTAAAATGAAAATTAAAATTATTTTACATTCATTCTAAAGCAAATTTATAACGTTTGCTGGTAGAGGCGCTTATTTACGTACCTCTCACCTTAATGTGAAAGTTAAAAGAGTACTCATGGATATTATGGCGGATTTCCTGGATGATTAACGTATTTTATTTGCAATTCTCCAATGAACATACCAATATTACTCTAGTAACACCTATAAAACTCCTTCTAAACTCCTGTCTTTTGTCTGCTAATCAATTACTCAACTTTCTATAGAATTCTATTGTATACCAATTTGTCATCACTGGAGTATCAAGGTAAACCCCTTCAGGCAGTACAAATTGGTATACAATAAAATTCTATAGAAAGTTGAGTAATTGATTAGCAGACAAAAGACAGGAGTTTAGAAGGAGTTTTATAGGTGTTACTAGAGTAATATTGGTATGTTCATTGGAGAATTGCAAATAAAATACGTTAATCATCCAGGAAATCCGCCATAATATCCATGAGTACTCTTTTAACTTTCACATTAAGGTGAGAGGTACGTAAATAAGCGCCTCTACCAGCAAACGTTATAAATTTGCTTTAGAATGAATGTAAAATAATTTTAATTTTCATTTTAAATTATCGTCTTTTCAAACTATATCCTACAATTTTTCTGAAAAATTGATATTATGTTGGCAAAAAAATTTCTGTTTTATTGATATAATTTTTGTATAGGGTCAGCGAGTTCGTTTTCACGGTATAGATCACTGAATAGATGTTCATCTTTCAAATCACGCCTAAAATCATAACTTTTATCGATGACGTCGCTATTTTGACGGTGGATTTTATTGAAAAAAAATCCATTTTGGCGTGCCTATTCTATGTTCAACTGTTTATACTGGCGAAAATAAGACGGTGACCCTATATAAAATTTAAACCATTAAAATGGGAATTTCATTGTTTAAACATATCCTTTTTGCAGAAAAATTGTAGGATACGTTTTCATAAACGCGGAATTTAAAGACGTTTCATAGATAATTTTCTGTATTTTTTACATAGATTCTATATGAAAACAACATAACTGATAGATTTTTCAATCGGTCATATTTCAAACACCTTGGAATTCAGCTTCATTTGATGCACTTACATGTAAAATTTCATCGAAATCCAAAAACTTTGCTATTTGCGTACCTATTACCTTAACTCATTAATATCTAACATATATAACAAAGTTTGAAAGAGATTAAACAGGCCATGTAGATAGAGGTATGATTCTATGACAAGATAATTTCATCAGTGTGCACAGACAGGAAAGTTGAGACTCAAGCTGAGCCTGGATTGCATATTCGACAAAATGGATACAGGTAAACTATATTCCGCATTTGTGGTCAGGTTTGTTGCCAGATCTAGGAAATCTTTGTAATGTACCTCCTAAGCATCACTTCTTTAAGGTTCAGTTTGCTTCATTAGTTTCAGAGGAGATGATTAAAATGTCTTTTCCCATAGGATCCCATTTTATGTACTGTATTCCTCGTATTAAGAGCCAATGACGCTTAGAAAATTTGGAAAAAGGGGCAC
>MJUU01031300.1:0-19708 GCA_002080025.1 Modiolus philippinarum
TAAATTAGCCAAAAATCGCCAAGATTAGACAAAAGGGTTTCCTAGTGATCCCTACAGATAATATTGTGCTGATGTTTTATAATATAACAGGTTAGTACAGTCAGGGAAACTACTGGTACAAGTGATTTTTAAATCACTGATATAAGTAATTTTAGAGCTCTTTTAACAAAATTGTATAAAATCTAGAATTACTTAGATGGTTTACTCATTAGATTGGTTGTAGCCATTCCATATGATGAAATAGTATGTGTGACATCTCTTAAGTGTATGTTTGTAAAGAAATCAATGGCATGCTTAGAGAAATTTGAGATTTTGTGAAGAATTTTTTATTCTTAATGCCATTTTTAACA
Source organism: Modiolus philippinarum (assembly GCA_002080025.1). NCBI lineage: Eukaryota > Metazoa > Mollusca > Bivalvia > Mytilida > Modiolidae > Modiolus > Modiolus philippinarum. Next base: position 351 of record MJUU01031300.1, read on the forward strand.
CTGGTTTTCCAATTTAAAATGAATTTTCGGACCACCAGTGATAATTTTCCTATGAACTTCAATCCTTCAACTTTAAAGCATTAAAAAAGTGGTATTCAAGGTCAAAAAACAGGTATTTGCAGGTCCTGAAGACAGCTGGGGTCTACAAAAAAATATTACCTGTAACAGTGATTTTTCCTTAAAAATTTTAAAAAATCATTGTGAACAGTGATTTAAATTAAATCAGTACTCACATTGACTTGTACAAATATAAAAAAGAAAGGAAATGGGGTAAATGTCAAGAAGACAACATCCCATATCCAGGTTAAAACAACAAAAAACAAAACATCTAGGGGTCACCATATGGTCTTCAACACAGTGAGGAACCTGTATTATCTGATATCATTTTAAACTAACAAAATATTTATCTTCAGTATTTATGACAAATTCTAGGCCATTTGCAGGACTAAGACAATGAGAATACCCATGTTTAGTAGTCAGTGTTTTCCTTTTTTGCCAAACGAAAGGTGGTCGTTTTGAAATTGAAGGTAGCCGGCTATGATAGCCGGCTGTCATAACCGGCTTTGAAGATTTGCAGTATTCGCGTGCTGTATTTTGGTAATGTATATAAAAAACTTTGATTTATTTTCACTTGATACATATGTAAATAAAATAAAAGTAATAAATGTTCGTTTTGTTGTTATTCAGATTTGACAGCAAAGTTTTAAATCCATTCATGTTTTCTTTCGAGGTTTTTACGTTTTAATGGGTATGGGAAACTTTTGCTTTCTATCCATGACCCTTTTTTTCGTATTTTAGTCATATGGAACTAAAATGTGATTCGTTTGTTTGCATAATCTATTTGAAATCGGTCGTTTTTGGTTTCGTCCTCGCTGTTTTGTTCGTTTCCTCGTGCCATATTCAAATTGTATGGCAGTCCCCATTTTGATGATTTCTTCATAGGTTCGATCTCTTTGCTTTGAATAATTTCATCCGGTAGCTTTCCTTTTCGTTCTGTACGATAGAAAACATCGATTCTGTTTCTTTTTGTTCGGATCCGCCATTTTGTCTAATGAAAACAACTCGCAAGTCAGCTGTTCGGAATACTAACGACGGAACTACGACGGTGCGGAACTGAAAAATATCCGTTTTTACCGACCACCTTGACGAAGGCAAAGGTGGTCGGCCTGCAAAAAAACCTGGTCGGCAAAGCCAGCTTAAATGGTGAATGGAAAACACTGGTAGTGTTGGGGAATCGGAAAAATTTCATAATCCATAATCGGACAGCTACATGTATAATCAATAAATAATCGATTGTAATCGGATTTTTTAATGCTGCTTTTTCCAATAGTATATGTGCATGAAAATATTCCTAATTTTGTTTTTCCTATGTTAACAAAGTGATTTGCACTAGTCAATGTTTATTCAGTTACAAGTGAGTGAAACAAAATACAAACATAATGATATAAATTGAAAATATCTAAAGACATAACAAGACTGACATCTTCACACTACCTTATGTTCTTTTGTAACATACCCATGAAACACTTTATTCCTGAATGTCTAATAATCCTTCTGACTCATTTATTTGATTCATATTTATCAATAATAATCTTTTTATGTCAATTTACTTGTTTTTTATATTTATATCTTACAATTATATTGGTTCGTTGTGGTTTTCATATATAAACAAGATCGCGGTATTTAGACATCCATAAACAGGAAGTTCCCCTTGAACATAAAGGAAAGAAAAAAGAATTGAGTGTTTTATTGTCATTTCTAGCGGTTGTTGAAATCAACACACCAGAATATTTTTTCAGCGATGTCTGCGATAATCGTTTATTATTTTTGGCATCGATTAGTAACATCGTTGAAGTTCAAACAACCACTAATCGATTGTCGGCAATAATCGTCCCATCACTAATGTTTAGGGGTGAAAAAAACTTAAATAACTGTTTTCAGTGATTTTTATAATCACTTCATACAGTAATTTTAGCAGTAAATCAAGGGGAGCAAATCTTACATTTCATGTTTTTATGCACAAAAGTAACGGAAACAAGTTAACTCGTACCAATGCAAACTCATACCAATGTTAACTCGTACCACAAAAAGTTAACTCGTACCAATGCAAACTCGTACCATATTCAACTCATACCATCGGGAACTCGTACCATTTCAAACTCGTACCAAAATATTTATAGTGGGCAAGGACTTATAATTATACGTCCTTGTAGTGGGAAATAGTCTATTTGTCACACGGTCACCTATATGTATGTCTAATTTGCCTTTACGATTTCATATCGATTCCGAGTTCAAGACTGAGAAAAGTAATTTTAGTTTAACCACACAGACAGTGACGCTAGTTGGATTGCTTGTACATGTTAACCAGGATTTACTGGGAACATGACAACTAGCCATTTAGTTCCGTTAAAGCCGATGCTAGCTGCAGTCTTGAACTTACTATGCATGAGGCTCCGTTTTAGCTATTTATTCCTTTTTTTTTTATAGCAAAAATGTTTTCAGTTATGAATTGGACAAATTTCAAGATCTTGTGTTTTGAGCAAAATAAACACCAAGCTGTAAATCGGTCATTAAAGAAATAATTATATACTAGTAGGCAAGAAAGCATTACAATCTAATTAAAATATATATGCTTTTTTAAATTTAAATGTTATTAGAACATGCAATTTGAAATGGCACTGGTTCTGTTGCACTCCCTAGAGCTGATGTGGCAAATTTGGCTTCAACTTGTAGGGTGATCTCCTGGTAGAAGTCGCTGGTCTGGATCTTGAGTCTGGATCTCAAAGACTAAACTGTCGGCGTCATTGAAGAGCAGCTGGGTATTGTTTCCTCGTGAATCTGCAGCATGCTCCGAGATATACTGGCTTATCGAACTTGAACTTGGTCTTCATATGGACGGCTGCTATAGGATTTTCTGCAGAGAAGACCCTGTGATCGAAGTTGGACATTTGTCCGTTGGGCTGTGGGTACTATGCAGGATTTACCCTTGAAAATAGTGAGTGCGGCAGAACCGGTTTTTCCACACTACTTTTATTCCCGAGATTTTACTAAGATTAGCCAGTTGCTGTAACCCTTATCAAAATTTGTTATTTGGCCATAATTTTGAATGGAAATATAACCATTTATTGTAAATGTGTTTGTGCAAATAAAATATTGTCTATTGTCTACAACCACATTGAAGTAAGTTGGTAATAGTTAACAATGACACGTGTTAAAATGGTACGACTTTGATTTGGTACAAGTTAACAATGGTACGAGTTAAAAATGGTATGAGTTTGCATTGGTACGAGTTAGCAAATTTTGGTACGACTTAACATGGTACGAGTTAACTATAAAACGAAGTAACTTGTACAGGTGATTATAAAATCACTTACTCCAGTAGTTCCCCTGACTGTAGTATCGTCGTCTATTTGGTTTTTGACCTACTAATTATAAGCGTCGACTGTGACGTCATAATTTTAGTTGAAATGGCACGTTTAGGTCGAAAACTTAAATGGGTCAAAAATAGGATGTTTGACAATAGTAAATAAAACACTAGCCCTCAGTCTCTAACATCTCAGCTTCTTTATCCTAAATCCGAGAACTTTGTATGCTTTCTTAAACTAACTCAATTCTCTTGGACCTGATATTTTCACAAACAGAGAACAAATGATTCTTCGTACTAGAACAGATCGAAATCAAAACAAAACGGAAGCCATATTGTCCGTATATTCGCCTTTCTACATTGTTTATATGGGGAAATTATGGTCAATATACCTTTTGAAATCTCTCATTAATCGTCTTCTTGCTGGAGTGGACATGTTAAATTTTGACTTTATCACAAATAAAAGCTTTATCACAGATAATTCTTCGTCAAAATCTTATGATTAATTCATTGACCAGACTTTTCTTGTTTATGACGTTCTCATACGGGTCTTGTGCAGTTCGGCTTATTCACAATTATATCGTTGTCCAGTGATAATTCTCGAAAGTTCCGAGCGGAACATTACGTGATCATGTGACCAAAGTATGCCAAATTCATGATTGAGGCCAATTCATTGGGTAAAAAATATAAAAGCTTTTCAGTGTATATTTTAGTACTAATTTACTAATAATGTGGTCGATTAATTACGTTTAATGATAAAAATATTGGTAAAATGTTTCAATGAATAATTTTGAAACCTTTTTGGATTAACGAGAAAATATTTTCCCTCTTTTTGACCTCCTTACAAATATTTATGTCCATCACTAGGAACAAATGTAACAAGCACTTTGATTGGATATTTATTCGTTGAGTGAATTTTTATCCAATGAAAAAAGGTTTTATTCCGCGACTCATTTCACAGAGACATTTCACGTTGGAACAGAACAGACAGAAGTTTTTCGGTAAAAAATGTGTTATTTTAGTGATATAAAAACCCAGTAACTCGAAGTTTACACTAACAACTACTTCTACCAAAAACATTTGTTACATTTCCCTTACAACGTTGTTTTCTAGGTTTTCCAAATGTGAAATCCATTTGATATGATGCAAATCAATTAAGAGTCATGGTAACAAGACGTTCCGGCCTTACGACAAATCCGTCCCTGCCTATCCGGCCCTGTACTTTCCGGCCTTATTCCAATCCGGCCCTTCGTCTTAAAATTCGATCCGGCCTTACGAATATATCTGTATTACTGTTGTATTCCGCGAAAATTTGTAAGAAGAAGTTGAATTTGTTTTTGCCATAAGAAGAACTGACTTCATATGCCAATTTTATACCTTGGAAGATGGAAAGCATACTCATGTCCTTAAGTTTTTAGTGGTATATTTAGCATGTTTGTGTATCATGACTTTGGTCTCTTATTTCTGGTGTTCTCATATTTGAACATTTTTGCCATGAATCTAGACTCTGATTTATTTAATCCACTTGACTTTTTTTCTTCGGCATTCTCAGTCTGCAATTGTTTCTTAAATCTACATATGTAGGTATTGCTAACATTTCAAATAAAAATAAACTTGGTACGCAGTTCAGAGGCTATCCCTCACTAAATACGTTTTCGTAAATGGTTAAAACTCCTTTGTTCCTATATCCTGCAGCAATTTTTTATGACAAATTCCCATTTAAGTCTGAACAATAAATACTCCGATATCATCACCAAACTGAACAAAACAACGATATCGTATCAATTAACAATACAGGGACCAGTGGCGGATCCAGACTTTCTGCTAAGGGGGGCCCAACCAATATTTTTTTTAAAAGGGGGGTCCGGAACCCATTTTTTTTTAAAAAACCTCTAGGAATTTAAAATATTTTCCGGCCTAAGGGGGGCCCGGGCCCACCGCCCCCCTAAATCCGCCACTGGGGACGGATAGACCAAGGCCGGATTGTCATAAGGCCGGACTGGCATAGGGCCGGACTGTTGTAAGGCCGGATGATCTCGAAATCAAGAGTCATTATAAGAAGTTCTTGATGCAAAATGTGCCAAAACAGTATCTATCATCACCCCTACTAAGCTGGATATATGCTGTAATGTTTAGGTAAAGGTAAATGTTCATATATTAAAAACTGTACCTAAACATTACAAGGAATCTGGGCAAAACATCCTCCAATGTTACTTAAAACGGAGACATATAGGTACAGAGATTAGAAACTCCTGTTAAACCTATGTAATCAAAGCTCCAGTGGAGCTGAAACTCGAAAGCCCTTAAAATCTACATGTGGCAAAACTCCGTAGTCATCCAAAGAATAGTCCTGAAATTCATGACTCTGTGTAGCTTTTTTGTATTTGGACTTTTACTGTGCTACACTGAAAAAAGTAAAAGTCCAAATAAAAAAAAGCTACACAGAGTCATGAATTCAGGACTATCCAAAGAACTGTTGCATACGTCTTCATGTATTAATTTATTCTGTAATATGTGAAAATAATCGGATTGTGTAATTTCCTCAATCTACGGCCTTATGGCACGAATCTTCTCTGTTGTGCTGCTTCTCATATGTGCACATAACTCGTTGTATTTCCACAGCGGTACTTGAGTGCGCTATCAATGTTTCAGATTAAGGTTGAGGATTATGTGCAGCCGTGTTTAATCTGTCTGTGTTGTCTATGTAGGCTGCAACAATTTCTAGTTTACTCATTAGATCAGTTACTTTTTCTCCGTCCATCTGGTTCATCATTCAGGGATTTAGCTAGGATTTTGAGACCATTAGTCACTTTTGCGTATAAATTTCACGGCGCAATGTGTAGTATGAGATACTAATTTTATGATTTATAATTTTTCTGTATTTGGTTGTATTTAAATATGCACATCATTGTTCCAGATTTATAATGCTTTTTTGGTTCCTATGATATTCAAAGAATTATATCTATGTACGTGAATTTTACTTATTCATCTATTAACAATGATATCGTACCTCTTCAAAGCCGGAAAGAGGTAATGTTGATATGTAATTGTTATTAAATGGTTAAACTTTCTAGAACTTATTACACATAAAACTTTCTATAAATTTGTATTATAAAAGAAATTATTTTGCAAAATATAAAACAAATGTTGTTTATAAACACTTTTTAAGCTTTAATAGTGGTAAAATATGAATTTTCTGTTATAATTACCAGAGCAAATATCAGCATAGGTTCAATTCTAATTTTTAAGACATCATTAAAGGGAAATAACCCAACTTTCAAAAAACGTGATCTTTTAACAAAAAATCAAAGGGGAAGTTTGACCTGTTAATTCTGCTGAAAGAAAGATTTAAATGTTCAAAACATTAATAATCTTAAACGACTGATAGTTAATTGCCATACAGGTGAGCAGGTTACCTCTGATTGACCGGTAATTAATGATAACAGGCCAGGAACACAGGTAAACAAATCACTGACGGTGTTTGTTTACAACTGAACTAATCCTTTAATTAGCATTACAGGTGTAATTAAAGTGTCAGTTTGGACAATTAGATTACAGTGACAAAGATTATGGACATAATACTTTAATATTTGACGATTTTTGAAATTTCAAGTGACGAATTGCAGGCTTAAAAGATTCGCCACTTCCAAAAAAGATTCGTCAATGGCGAAAGTGACGAGCGCTAGCTAAATCACTGATCATTGTTGTTGAGTTGATGACTCTAAGACCGATATCGGATAGTGATTTCAGCATGTTATCTCTGGCGTCTTCAAAACAATGGACATTCTAGCAGAGAGTGAACGACTGTTTCACATTGTCCACATTCACAAGCTAGATCCTCTGCTTGGCCTGTTTTGTTTCTATACTGGTTCAGATGGCTGTACCCTGTTCTTAATTGCATGAAGATGTTATGATGTTGCTTTATTGGGAAGTCAAGTAGTCTTCTATGAGTTACAGATGGCAGTTTCTCATATAAATCTCTTCCCTTTTTCCCACCTTCTTTGCCACTTTTCTGTAGTGCTTGTATGGGTTGCCTTCTTGATGTCTTGTAGTGCGATGATGTTATGATCAGGGGATAATTCTTTAGCTTCATTAGCTGCTGTTTTTTGCTAAGATGTCAGCTTCGTCATTGCCTTGAATATTGGCATGCCCAGGGATCCATGCAATTTTGGTGGTAACTCCTTTAGCCCTTAGTGCTGATATCACATACTGCGTCAATATAATTCTGTACAGCCCAGTTCAAGGTCAGGATGCCCAGTGCCCACTGCTGCTTGACAGTCTGAGAAAACTATCAGGACTTGAACATGTTGAATGTTCCTGTCTAGCCCTTCTGTGATGCAGAATTCAAGTGCTATAAATAAGGCTACAAGTTCTCCTAGCAAGATGGATCCTCTTTGTGCGACAGGCCATTGCAATCTAACTGCTGGTTCCTGGTTTTCAGTAAAGATTATGGCTCCTGCTCCACATGGGCCTGTGGATTTTCGTATGCATGTCAATTTCATTGCTATAAATATGTGCAATACACATATCACAGGTAAACAAATGTTATTTTCATCTCTTACAAATTACTATGCAGCAGGCTTGTTGATCTGAGACGCAATATAAAAAAACGATTAATTTGAGAAACATGCATATTGTTTTCAATTTAATATAACAACACCATATTCAACTCAAGAAAATGAAGAAATAAAACTTAAATACATATTGTATATGATTTTGAAAGAAACTTGTGCACTTTATTTTATCGAAAGCACGAAAATCATCTTTTAGTCAATAGAGCTGTTAATAGCAGGGGTCGACATTTACGCTAGTCCGATTGCCCGAGACAAGTAAAATATGCTGGGGGCAACAAAAGAGTAGAAAGCATGTAGTCCACCCGACTACTAACTTTTTTATGGACTTGGGTAATAAAATCAAAACACTGTCACACACAGTAGTAAAAATAACTCAGGTGTTCGTTCAATGTTTAAAACTTAACATCATATTGTTTGTTCTATAAACATGATAAATAAAAGCATGATGTAACATTTTGTGAAGTAAAATGTTTTCCTCTAATATGTCTAAGATTCTAAAACATTTGTATTAATTAAGGGAGTCTGGCTGCTTACAAGTTGAGAATCTTACAATGATAAAGTTATAAAATGAGACATGCTAATTTTGTCATTTTCACTAATTGCTCATGCATATGTTGTGTTACTACATTGTATAAACTTTAAATTGTGCGAAAAAAGTCGTCATGCAAAATCTCCTGCAATTTTGAAATGTAATCAATTTTATGGGGACTACTAATTTTTTCTGGGGGCAACAATAAAGTTGGTGTGTACTAGTCCTCGGACTACTACCTCCAAAATGCAGGTGTCAACAAATTCTCATGGATCTTGAGTGTAATATCAAGTTAACACAATAATAAATGAAGTTGCATCTGTAAAAACAATAATATTACCATTGGAACATTGTGTCCGTACAGGTAAACTTGGCGAAAATTACGAGGCGTTCCGAATGTGGTGTTGCATCATGGGAGCGAGTTTACTCAAGTGATGTTAACGACTTCAATTAGTTGCCAATCTCTGTATCTATATGTCTCTGCTTAAAATAAGAAATTTGTTTACATTTTCTCAGCTGGACTAAACCAGTTATACACAAACTCTTCTAACCTAAACTGTTTGTTAAGAATTCTGCGTAACAGAGGTAATCATGCCCATACCTGCCAACTTTTGAAAATCTCCATGGGGGTTTTTATGTGTGGCCTTTCTTTTCAGGCGGCGTTTTGCGAAAAGGTTTTTTGTTTTGTTTTATACTTTATACTCTGTTGTTATCAAATACAAACATCTAGGGGTTATAGATGACTTAACTTTTTATTGAGGGAGCCAAGACATTACTCTTTTCATGTGTTTTGGGCATTTCTGCAGGTTCTTATATATTTATGGTCAAATAAACAGTTGTGAACTGTTTTTGGACCATTTGGTGTTTTATGTTCTGTTAAATTTTTACTTTGTTTTAACTGTTAAAGGGAAACAAAAAGCAACAGTGCTTGCTGTAAATCATTATGTTGCTTTTATCATTGATTTTGAGTTTTGGGGAAAATTAAAGATTGTAAGCTTGTTAATGAAACCACTCTCTCTCTCCTTTATCATTTGTCTGATGTACATTTATCGAATTTCTCTTTTTATTCCATTCTTCTATAAGTAAAGCAAGCATTACATTTTTAAATATTTTTTGCCTTTTCTGATTCAGTCAAAAGAATGGTGTTCTTGGATTTTGAGTGACCTTTCGTGCATTACAGTACCAATATGTTTGTCAACGTCGTTAAGGCTACTGTGTTCAACTCTGCAAACTCTGCAGAACGGGCAAGACGTCTTGCAACGACCTAGTCACTCGCGGTATAGCCATCCATGGAACTGTCATTTTCTATATTTTAGTAGATCAGTATTAAAATAATACATTCTAACTTTTTATAACAATTAATTCAAACTTCTATATATTTGGGATAAAAAATAAATTATTTTCCAAAATACCAATCAAATGTTGTTTTTAAACACCTTTAAGATTAAATAGTGGTGCAATATAAATTTTGTGTGATCTTGATCAAAGCAAATATCGGCATAGTAAAATTCTACAAATAACTTCATGGAAATTCAAAGACAGTTTTTAAAGGGAAATAACCCACTATCAAAAAACGTGGTCTTAAAAAATTCAATGTTTTCAAAGGGGAAGTATGACCTGTTACTTATGAAAATTTTGCTGAAAGAATACTTTTAATGGGCAAGAGTTCCGTTTGGCACCCCTTACATGTATGTCTATGCTTATTCCGTCAACCAAAGGGGTGCCAAGAGGAACTCTTTCCTTTTAATGTTCAATACAGTAATGATTTTAAACAACTGATGGTTAATTGCCATACAGGTAAGTATATTATCTCTGATTGATCGGTAATTAGTGATAACAAGCCAGGGAACACAGGTAAACAAATCACAGATGGCGTTTGTTTTTACAACTGAACTAATCCTTTGATGGCATTACAGGTGTAATTAAAGTGTCAATTTGGACAATTAGATTACACTAACAAAGATTATGAGCATAATATTTTCATATTTGGCAATTTTCAAAATTCAAAGTGACGAATTGCAGTCTGAAAAAATTCGCCACTTCTAAAAAACATTCGTCAATGGCGAAAGTGACGAGCGCTAGCTAAATCACTGACATCTACATGTACAGACCATATATGCAACAATTTTACAACAAACATGCCATATGTGTCACAATCCACATTTTGGGGTCTCTGTCAAATGGACATCATGGGGCCTTTTTTTGCATCAAGATAAATATCCAAATATCCAAAAGCTTATTTCGCATCTACAGTCCATATGCAACAATTCTACAACAAAATTAAATTTCTAAATAAAAAAAGTAGGAGTTCAGGGATGCAAATTACCAGGGCCCAGTGGCCCAAGACCCCTAAAATTTGACCTTGGCCACCTAAAATTTAAAACCAGTAGCCCAGGTTGCTACTGAAATATCCTGAAAGTTTGGTTAACCATATAGTACTGGGCTATTAAAATATTGGCTGAACTACTAAATTTTGCTTGGCGGGGGCCCAGGTGGCCACTTTGAAAATATTGCAAATCTTTATCCCTGGGTCGCATAAATCATCATATAGGGACAACTTGTTTGCACCAAGACCAATATAAAAAATCTGAAAATTTATTGTGCATCTGCAGCAAATATGCAACAATTCAAAAACAGAATTAAAACCTTAAATCCATAAATGTAGGAGTAGTTCGCATTGCAAGAAAGTGTGATGAACAGACGAGGCAAAATGACAGTATCCATCAAGAAAGAACTCCCTAAAGGTTTATAATATTTAAAAAAACGGGATAATGTATCCTGAAGGCCAGGGGTTAATAATTTCAAACAGTAAAATCATTAATGCTGTAATATTTCTGCCATTGGAACAAATGTGGAATATTATCCTATAATTTATTCTTAGGAACAAATATTATGAAGAAACAAAAAGCACATGACGTGATGTCTTACATTCTCTTTTCACAAATCTGAACAGCTCCATCATGTACATAATGTGATACAAATGTATTTGTATATATATGTGTATTTGACCGAAAACTCACTCACATTAAAATGCCATTATGCTTTACAATGTTATAATGCTCAACATGCTCAAGTGATTTAGAAAACTGGCAATGATCAGACGAAAAAAACATACAATTGGTTGAATAAACTGAAATGGTTGATTGATCAGTTTAACATTTAGGAGATTACTTTCCAAGAAAGGATTTTCCTCCTTTCCAAGAGATGATTTTCATCCATGTTACAAAGGAAAACAGTGGTATATAGGTATGTTCAATCCAGAAAACAATAATATTCATTGAAGTTATGAATAAGATTTATTATAAGGTTTCTGTATCTTAGCACGGGATCATTTTTTCATATTGGTTACTCTGCTAATTATGAATAAACTATTGAAAACCTAAGTAAGACCCATAGAATACCAGATACTTAATACATTTTCACCCCAATATTGACATTCTTTCCAGGAAATATTTCATATATGTTGAAATGTCTTTTTAAATGTCATTTTTCTTCTTTACAGAAAATGGCAAATGCACAAATTCAGGATGCACTCCAGAACCAACTGGTTCAAGCCACTCAGATTATGGAACAACAGGTTGATGCTGAACTTCATCGCCTGGACAATATGGATGAAGACGACTTTGAACAATTACGGAGAAAACGAATGGAAGCAATGAAGAAAGCACAGAAACAAAAACAAGATTGGATGACACAGGGTCATGGGAAATATACAGAGATTGTTGATGAGAAAGAATTTTTTGAAGTTTGTAAGAAAAGCAAGAAAGTTGTTTGTCATTTCTACCGTGACAGTACATTTAGATGTAAAATTGTAGATAAGCATTTACAAATTTTAGCTCCAAAACATATGGAAACCAAATTTGTTAAAATTAATGCAGAAAAATGTCCTTTCTTGGTAGAAAGATTGCGTATTGTTGTCCTACCAACCATATGTCTAGCTAAAGATGGAAAAACTTCGGATTACATTGTAGGGTTTGATGATCTTGGTGGAAAAGATGACTTTCCTACTGAAATGCTTGAATGGAGACTTGGTCGTGCTGATATTATTAATTATAGTGGTGATTTAATGGAACCACCTGGTATGGCAAATGAAAAGAAGACTGGAATTTTGGGATATTCAAAAACAAATAAAACAATTAGGGGGAGATATGATGATGGCAGCAGTGATGAGGATGATTGGTGAAAACTCAACAATGTATGAATATTGGTGTAAAATTTGTACAAAATTATTTATTTTATGTTGCTTCATTTTTAGCTCACCTGGCCTAAAAAGCCATGTGAGCTTTGCCATCACTATGCATCTGTCGTCCGTCGTCTGTCTGTCCGTCAACAATTTCAAAAATTTTCTCCATCTGAAACCGCTGGGCAAAATGTAACCAAACTTTATTGGATTCATCACCAGGGTATGGCTTCTCAAAATTGTATTGGAAAAGTCGGCTGGTCAAACAACATGGCGGCCATTGCTAAAAATAGAACATAGGGGTAAATTGTAGTTTTTGGCTAATAACTCAAAAACGGTTACAGATATCAAAAATCAGTCAGGGATAAAACTGATCAGCATGATGAGATCTAACCCCTGTACAATTTTGAAGAAAATCAGAAAACCCATCTCGGAGTTAAAGCCCTTTTTTCGTAAAATTTTCAGAATTTTTTGTATTTTTTATTTTTTATTTTTTATTTCAAAAAGTGTTAACAGATAGAGGTCAATTATAAATTGAAAAAATGTTCAGCATATCAAGATCTACCCATCCTGCAATTTTGAAGAAAATCCATAAACCCTTGTAGGAGTTATTTCCCTTTTTTTCACCAAATTTTTTAAAATTTCGTATATTTCGTCTTTTATTCCCAAAACTATAGAAGATGAAGGTGAAATGAAAAATGATGAAATTCTTTCCATGCTGTGGCGACTTTAAAACTGGTGTTGAAAATTGTTTGTTGACTGCCATTTTCAAAATGGCTGCCAAAAAAGGCGGGAAAATTCAACATTGTCCGATTTCAGTGAAATTTGATTTCCAAATAGGAATTGCTGTCGCAGCTTCAAAACTGATGTTAAAAATTGTTCGTTGACCGCCATTTTCAAAATAGTCCCCAAAAAAGGTGGGAAAATTCAACATTGTCCTATTTCTATGAAATTTGGCATGGTTTCCAAATTGTAGGGACTCCAAGAGAAAAATATGCAATCAGTACTAATTATTGTAAACAATACAGCAGAAAAGAGCATAAAATAAGAAACAAAATGCAACAAACAGATTGAAAATTGGTTGAGAATTAAAAAAGTTACAATAATTCAAAGTTGACAAAAAAGGGGGCAAAATTTGGAAAAAGTCTTCGTCCTTTGATGTCATTGGTAAATGAACCCATCTTCAACATAAAAATATGTGGTTGTTATTGTTGATAGACACATATTATTGGTAAAACTTTGTTAACTTATGCCCAAAGATAAGAAATACCAAAATGTATTATTTTTAAGATATTTTAACTTTGAGAAATATGCAACTGAAAATGCAAAAAAATATGATGGACTTAGTCATTTTTTGAATGGCACCAAGGACCACGGTAGTAGCGGACCCAACTTTGGACAGCAATATAATATGTATTTTTTCACCATTTACTATGATTTTTTGTAAATTAAAAGAATAACAATAGTTCTTCTACATGAATTATTTAAAAATAGTGTATGATATCGTAAGACTTTAAAAAATCTGGTCAAAATAGGCCTTGGGGCCCATTTTCCATCGTCAAAATAGCCTTTGGAGCCATTTTTGGATGACAATTTCGGGTACATAGGTATATTACAACATGGTGGTTATTTAAATCCTTAATGACAGTACTCTAGTGATTACAAAAATATAAAATGCATAGGAATCAGTCTAATATATTTTGAATTATTTGTTTCTGAAAATGGTTGGGAAGCAAAAATGGCCAAATTTTGAAAAAAATGTGAAATTAACCATCCCATCTTGGCTTCAATCAGACAAAAAAAATATAAATAAAAATTAAGAAAAATATAACATGACAATATACATGTACTAATTTGTATAAAATAGGTAATATTGTACATTTTTAAATGCAAGCTCATCATTTTATTTCCATCTGAAATATTGTGTTTTTTTTTTAATAAAATTGCAATTTTTCAAATTTTGCGCAGGGACTGCCTTTTTAGATGGTTTGTGGTACAATCCATATTTGTCACATGAAGATAAATCAGTAACTTACTTGCAGAAAGTAACATCATTTCAACAATTAAACACAATTATCTTTGTATACTACAGTTTAAATGTCATTTTGTATAACATTTCCATTTAGAAAAATTGCAAGATTTCATTTTTTGACCCAAAATTACCCTTGACCATATTTTCCAAAATATCAACCAATTTACATCAAATATACAAGAAAAACTATAAAGCATGTACCAAAAGTCATATTTTCTCCAATGATACCCATATAAAAAACAATACATGCCTGGCTCATCGTTTCTTTTTTACTGAAAAATGTCTGCTTTGAAAAAAAAGTGCCATTTTTTACTTTAGTTTGTATCTTGCTTTTTGCAAGGTAGAATCACATATATTCTAAATTATTTTCATCTATACTAGTGAAAAAACCTGAAAAACTTTTTTAACTGGTTCATTTTATACTAGTTTCAAAATAAATACATGAATAATATTCATTTTAAAACACTATGACAAAATAAAATGCATTTGCTTCACAAATTATGAGAAAAATGATGAAATTCCTATAAAATGACCAAAATGCTTGGAGTCCCTACAAATTGATATTGATGTTGCGACTTCAAAACTGATGTTGAGAATTGTCTGTTGACCGCCATTTACAAAATGATGTCTCAACTTCAAAACTGGTGTCGAAAGTGGTCCTTAGGAAGAACGTTTTTTGACAAAAAAACCCAACAAAGAAATATAGTAAAACATGATCAGACTTTAAATACAGTTCAAGATATTGGTGGTGTTCGAGCTACAAAAGTTTGAGGGACTGAAGATCAACTGTATATAACTTGCAATGTTACCTTGATTGTGGCAACTGAAAGCCAGGTGAGCTATACAGGCTCCTGTGAGCCTCTGGTTTACATGTATACTAGACAGAGTGAAGAAAATTTATGAAGCATATAATTAACAGTTTAAGACAAGGATATTTTATTATGTGTATAATACCAGTTATAAGAAGTTTTAACCATTGATACTATTCACTTTAAAAAATTGAGCTAAAGGTTGGAGAGATTATAACTAGTTCCAAAATGAAAGAGGAAAATTCCAATAATCCTTTTTTAGTGGAAAAACCTTGAAAAATGATATTAACACATTTAAGTGTCATTAGATATTTTAAGAAATTGAAAACGAATTCATTATAAATTTATTCTGCCAGAATCACACTGAAAATAAATTTATTTTCAAGACAAAATCAGCATAGATAAAACTGTCTTAACAATAACTGTATAAAGACTTCATTATAAATTTATTCTGAGAGAATCACACTGAAAATAAATTTATTTTGGAGATAGAATCAGCCTAGCTAAAAATGTCTTTACAATAACCGTATAAAAAGTCTTCATTATAAATTTATACTGACCGAATCACTGAAAATAAATTTATTTTGAAGATCGAATCAGCCTATATACAACTGTCTTTACAATAACTGTGTAATAAGACTTCATTATAAATTTATACTGACCAAATCAGTTTGGAAATAAATTTATTTTGAAGATCCAATCAGCCTACATAAAACTGTCTGTACAATAACTGTATTAAGATTTCATTATACATGTTATAAATTTATACTGACCAAATCAGTTTGAAAATAAATTTATTTTGAAGATCCAATCAGCATGATCAGCCTACATAAAACTCTTTACAATAACTGTATTAGGTTTTCATTATAAATTTATACTGACTGAATCAGTTTGAAAATAAATTTATTTTAAAGATCGAATCAGCCCTCATTAAACTGTCTTTACAATAATTGTAATAATATAAATTTATACTGAAAGAATCACACTGAAAATAAATTTATTTTGAAGATAAAATCAGCCTACTGTATACAGCTTTCAAGAACATTAGAAATCAGTTTACTTTAGAAAAACGCATAGCAGTTAGAAATGGCAAACTTGAAAATTTTCATAACATTTATTTGCAAATTATGCCTATTGGACCAAGAAAAATATAATCACAGAACATACATGACTTACAAACATATCATTTATACAACACCAAATGGCATGAAAATAAAGATGTATTGAGCAACTTTTTTACTTTCGCAAATCTGTACTTTAATAAAATGTGTATATTCAGATTTTTATCCTGAATTTTCAGAAATGAACAATTTTTGTTCTATATGTATTTTTATTTATTACGTATTTATTTTTCACTTCAATAAACAATTTTTCTTTGTTTTTTTGGGTAGATAATATTAAGAAGAAAATAGAGAATCATCAGACAAAATTTCATTATACTTTGCTCTTTTTTAATTGTTTTAAAAATTTTAAATGAACTGCAAATTCACAATTTTGGCCCCGTCCGGCCCCTCGTAGCTGGGAAAGGATTTAAATTTTTTTTCATCATTAATTTGCTTTACTCATTTTAGAAAAAAATCATTCCCAGATTTTTTTTCTTATCTGCATTTCTGTATGTTACTAATTTATATAAAAAGAAATTGTAAAAGACATTGTCTATTTTGAAATCTGCTTAATTGCACATGATAAACTGACATTTTTTCATGTGATACCTTATATAAGGATTGAAAGTTATTTAGTTATATTAAATAACAAGTAATAACATTTATGTATTTAAAGTTTATAAATACATATTACTAATGTTAAAAAGGCAGGGGAAAATACACCGATACTAAATGTTTTAACTAACTAACGTACAGATTGCAATAAAGATTATTAATTGAAAGAAAACAATTGATTTAATATGTGCCTGAATAGAAGAAATAAAAAGTCACGTAAATAGTACTTACATAAATCTTCTTATATTGGTTTGGGCTTGTAATGAAATGCTTTTTCACCACAAATCAAGCATCTTCTTTTGAAACAATACTATCTACACACACTTTGAATTACAGATTTGATAAAAGGTCACATAATGAATGAACAGAATCTTCACACATCATTATGGTAGTTGTGAAGTGATACGTTAAACTCTCAGCATGAGACTTCTAACAGAAGTAAAATATTTTGTGTTTCTTCAGTTTACAGTGCTGACCCTAGTGTATATAATTATGTCAAATCTTTGGCTTCTGTCAGAAGTGTCATGCTGAGAGTTTAACATATCACTTCACAACTTCCACAATTATGTCCATTTGTTATTTGACCTCTTATCTGATTTGTAATTTAAACTGTGTGGTTTCGAAACATGAAGATGCTTGATTTCATAAGTAATAAGAAGATTAGTGTAAGTACTTTTATGTTTTCTACATCATTGTACATCTCAAAAGTGAAATAAGAATACTATTTTTAATGTAATCCTTGTGTTCATCAGAATATTTTTTATATGTTGTCCAGTATACATATTCTTCAATTTTTGCTCATGCTCTGTCTTAATATACATGACTGGAGGTGACAAAATAAATAGGATTTAATGGAATTTTGTCAGAATGTCCCTAAAATGTATCAAATTAAATTATCAAACAAAATATTGGGATTTGTGTGCAAAACAGTAATGCTTTTGAATAGATAAAACCAAAATGGTCTGAAAATCTGAAAGAAATACAATTTATTTATTTAAATGCACATTTATACCCATATACATTAGGGTTGAAGGCATATATGAATAATAACAAAACCATAATAAAACAAAACAAAGATTACAAAATGAAAAATCATGCAGTTGTTGAGTCCACTCTCCTCAGCGCAAAAGACCTTGTAACGAATGAAGCAGTATACTGCACGAAATACAAAAACGTGAACAGTAAGCATCCTTAAAAGAGCAGGGTCATAGCCCTTCAATATATATATATTCTGGACCATATGCGTAATTGGATTATACGTGTATGGTCTGGACTGTATAGTGATTTTTTTTCAGATTAATTATTCCCATACCCCTTTAAAAATTTATGGGCTAGCTATTCTATTAGATCCAATGGTGGTATTTATTCTTTGATCAGCTTTTACAGGCATTTCAAATAATTGACTTAACATTATTTTGATTAGATCTGCTTTGATGAGACATAAATTGTCGAAATCCACATTTGAAGAAACTAAATTAACATGCAGTAACTTTGGTAATTTTTATATTATCAATAGAGGATTTTATAAATTCAAGTACAGTATATATGTGCATTTCTATATTTCTAAAGAAAAAAAAGGAATGAATATATGCCCTAACAGAATAATTTTATATATGTATATTAGATATCAGCTTTTGAAGTTTTATCCCTTTTTCTGTAAAGCAAGCAAACAAAAACAAAATGCTGATTTTCAAGCACTTACGGTATCTAAATAAAATACAACAAAAAGTATTGTCCAGTGTCTCAGACAGCTGGAGATGTTTTACTTAAAAACACTGAAAATTTTCAGGATGTGTATAATATATCAAATTACGCGATCTCAAATTTTAACTCTTATTATAGGTGAGGGTTTAAGAATTCAAAAAAAAACCCCAATGATTTCAATAATGAAACCAGAATTAAAGAAAATTAATAAATAAATCTAAAGAGTGTTATTCACTGCAATGTATCACT
The DNA here is from genome assembly GCA_002080025.1 of Modiolus philippinarum. Classification (NCBI taxonomy): domain Eukaryota; kingdom Metazoa; phylum Mollusca; class Bivalvia; order Mytilida; family Modiolidae; genus Modiolus; species Modiolus philippinarum. The sequence goes on from MJUU01031300.1 coordinate 19,510, forward strand.
TTAAAGAAAACTTAAACTCAAAGAATTGATCAAATTCTTGTATCTGTGTTTCAAAATAATCTAAACATTGGTGAATTAGTCAAATGACTCATAACATAAATTGGGGGAAGTAAGATAGCATAATCATTTGGAACAAATTGATGGCTATCATGGAAATTACAGAAACATTTAGCACCTTATTATATAATGATACAATCAG
>MJUU01031301.1:0-32116 GCA_002080025.1 Modiolus philippinarum
CCAATACTAACCAAACTTGGCCTGAATCATCACAAGGGTATGTTCTTTCAAGTGTGTGATTTTTATGTGCGTAGACTAAACAACATTGCCGCTGTTACTAAAAATAGAACATAGGGGTAAATTGCCGTTTTTTTGCAAATTACTCAAAAACCATTACAGATATCAAAATTCTGACATGGGATAAAAAATATCAGCATGATGAGATCTACCTGCCCTGCAATTTTGGAGAATATCCGTGTATCCATCTTGGAGTTATTGCCATTTTTCCGTACAATTTTCATTTTTTCGTTACTTTTTGTCTTGTATATTGAAAATGGTAGAAGATAGAAGTGAAGTTTCTATAACAAATATGGTCAGCATAGTAAGATATACATGTTCTGCAATTTTGAAGAAAATCTGACAACCCACATAGGAGTTATTGCTGTTTTTTTTTAATTTTCACAATTTTGTAACGTTTTTACTTTTATTTCACAAACTGTTTGAGATAAAGGTAAAATGCCGGCATGCTCCGACCAGTAATGGCGGAATTAATTTTGCTCTCCGAAAAAATGCCGAAAATGTAACTTTTCACTACTAAACGGAAAGAAGGATATGTTGGATTTTGCAATACAATGAATTTCAAACTGTAAATTTGATAGTGTTTTGGACAATTATGTGTATTCGAAGATGTTTATATATTCTAATAGTGAACTCTACTCGATACCAACAGGTAAACAGTAAACGGTAAACACAAGTAAACACAAGGCTTACCTTATCTTTTGTGAACTCATACGTGGAAGTAATTACTGCACACATCTACACATATATCTACACATATATGCACTTCTCCAAATATTATGGAAACGCCCGCTACTCCTGGTACGTCTTATAGAATTCGAAGAGAAAGTAAGCCCACAACGCCTGAACAAGAATCTACAAAGCGATTTATAATGTCTGCTTCTACTGACTCGGGTCCTTCGTCCATTGCCATTGACCGTAATATGATCCATCACTCACAAGAGGCAGCTGATCTCTCATCCTTACAATATCATGATGTCGGAAATGTTCCACTTCAAGCAATCTCGTGTACGTAGTCCCAATCAGACGTTACAAGTATAGCCCTTCAACTTCAATGAATGTTGCGTTAAGAAATAGATTATACTATCAAGACCACTATTGACAAATATAAGAACGAAATTGTTAAATTAACTGAAGAAAACCAAAAACTACGAGATGATATGGATGCCTTGGAACAGTATGGTCGCCGTGACTTGATGCGTATAAATGGAATTAAAGACGAAGGTCGGGTAGAAAAAGCAGAGAAAACAAAACAGCTAGTCGCTGACCTAATCCAGTCGATAGACAGTGATCTGCAAGTCGGGGATATTGTAAGATCGCACCGTATTGGACCGGCACCAGACCAACATGGTGATTCTAGGAGTAGACAAATAATAGTCAAGCTGAAAGACCCTACAGTAGAGAAGCGTATCTTAAAGTGTAAAAAACAACTTAAAACCAAACGCGAGTTTAAACATATAAGGATAAATGACGACCTAACAAAAATTAGAAATACTATTGCCTATAAAGCACGTCAACTCAAGATAGAGACATATATAAAGGACACGTGGACGGTAGATGGCAAACTATTTGTCAAAGACAAACAAGATAAAATTCATGTGTCAAATACAATGGCCTCTTTGACTAACATTTGCTCGAACTACTGCCAACCTGGTGCGCTAGACCTATTAGCTAGTTTGGACCGTCCTTTTAGACGCCAAAATCCAGATACTTCACGTTTTCGAAATGTCAAAACTTACGCTGGAGTTACTACTGCTGCAAATGATGGAGATAAGTAATACGATATCCGTCCCTCTTATTCTTGACTAATTATGAGCTAAGTTAATATACTGTTATTAGATTTTCGGTATTCAAATAAACATTTTTTTCATCAATTCTAATATCTTGTACGTCTCTTATATTTGACTTGTGTAATTTCAAGCATATATGTTACCACACTCTGTTGTTGACGTATCCAGGGAGTGAGTCTGGCCCGCTGTCGGAAGCGAATTCATTGCGGGTGCGGAGCTTCATGTACAGCTTGAATCCTGTACCATATGTGCTGCTGTGCATGGACCTCTTCGCCCCAGTGTCATTCGCTTTCGACGGCGGTCACTAGTTCATTGCATTATATTGCTATCTTAATATACTATATATTAATGTACTATACACTTATATATGATAAATATCTGTACTGCATATAGTCACTATACACTCGTTTTCACTATATCAACCTGTAGGTATTGTGTGTACATTTTGCAAAAAGCTTGACGTAATTCAATAAATACTACACCCAAGCCCTGATAGTAAAAAAAAAATTTCACTGAGGCATAACGTTGATCACCTTTAGTTTGAATGTATTGTTTTGCCACGTGACTAAATATTGAATGGAAATAAAAAAAACTCCTTCCATTACACAATGAATACTTATATCTTTCTATTGTACTCATTTATTTTGTTTGTATATGTATATATTTGTTCATTTTATATGTATATTCAATTTCCTTCAACCATTCAACTATTATCTAAGATGAAATGCACAGCTACCAACTTCTGTCTGAACTGCTCTTGCTCTTCTCTGTTTAGTTCCTGTGGTGTGACCTAGACTAAATGGGTATTGGAGTAGAACAGTATCGAGCAAGAGTGGGTCTGTTTAAATATGCATTGTCTGAGGAAAACGGTTTGTCAATTATAGAAATATTTTGCATCTATTTATTATTCTTTAGTAGCAAAAAACATTTAACAATTACATTAAAAGTCATGATATTCGTGTTATACAAAGAATATGAAGAAAATGCCCCTATATATCGTTCAATCAGCATGGTTAACAAAGTAACATGCAAACACAGATTGCCCTTACTGTTTTTATTGTGTTTTCTGCTATTTATCGTTCAAATTCTCCTTATCTTATCTGGAATTGAACAAAACCCAGGACCATTAGATGAAAGTACTTCCAGTTTTAGTTCCATAAATTCTGTCGACGTATCTAACTTCAACGAATTATTTAAGTCCTCGGTTACCCTTGTTAATAAAATCGCAGAAGAGTTAAGTAATGTAATTTTAGAAGCTGCAGAAAAAAAACATTCCAAACAAAATTATAACAGTTCGGAACTCACATCCTCCTTGGCTTGCAACCAAAATCCAAAGAACAATAAGGAGAAAAAATCGTATTCATAGAATAGCAAAACAACGCAATTACATTTCTGATTGGGAAAAATTCAGAAAAATCCAAAATCAAGTCACTAACCTGGTAAGGCAGTCGAAGGAAATTTATTTTACAAAGTATTATTTCTAAAATATCAGAAAATAACTCTAGCTGTTGTAATTGGTGGAAAACTATTAAACGGTTTAGTGGTATCAAAAAACAAGATACTGCCATTCCCCCATTATTGAAAGATACTTCTCTACTATTTGAAGATAATGATACGTATAAGAATTTACCAAATTCATACGTCAGCGAGCAAAACACCTGATCAAATATACGATTATTAGAGACCGAAGTTGAAGACGTTCTCAATATCCTAAATATTTCGAAGGCCTCTGGTCCCGATAAAATTAATTCTCGACTATTGAAGGAAGCTTCGTCAATTCTGAAAAGTCCGTTGTGCAAGTTGTTTAACCTTTCCTTACAAACATCTATCTTTCCGAACCAGTGGAAAAGGGCAAATGTAACCCCAGTATATAAAAACGGCAAACCTAACGAATTAAAAACTATAAATCAATATCCCTTCTAAGTATAATGTCTAAGTGTATGGAACGCTGTGTTTATAAACACGTATATAACCATTTAAGGCAGAACTCTCTTCTCTCCGAACACCAATGTGGATTCACGCGAGGAGACTCCGCAATAAATCAACTGATTAACATTTCCAATGATTTTGGTCAAGCCCTTGATAATGGAAAAGAAATCCGCGTCGTTTTTTGTGACATTAATAAAGCCTTCGACAAGTCTTTTATATAAGTTGCATAGATTTGGAATAACAGGTAGCCTTTTGGAATGGTTTCGTAATTATCTGTCGGGTAAGGCACAAAGGGTGGTATTAAATGGATCTTTTTCTGATTGGCTATAAATAAATGCAGGGGTACCCCAAGGTTCTATTCTCGGTCCTTTACTGTTTCTTATATTCATAAACAACATAGTCGACGAGGTACAAGCAACTATTAAACTTTTTGCTGACGATACAATCCTATATATCATTGTTGATAGCCCAACCAGTGCTGCAGAAATCCTGAATAATGACCTTTCGAAAATTCATAACTGGTCACAACAATGGTTGGTAAAATTTAACCCAGAAAAAACCGAATCTATGATCATGTCTCGTAAATTAAATAAATCTTATCATCCTCCAATCAAAATGAACGACCACGAAATTGAAACTGTTGACAATCATAAACACTTAGGTTTTTATTTTTCTAATGACGGAAAATGGAATGACCATTGTAATTACATTATAGATAAAGCTTATAAAATAATTAATATTTTAAGGAAAATTAAGACAGTACTGGATAGATACAGTCTTGAAAAAATATACATGTCATTTATCAGACCAATTCTTGAGTATGCAGACGTAATTTGGGACTCTCAGAACCAATTAATGATAAATAAATTAGAAAACGTCCAACTAGATGCCGCTCGCATTGTAACAGGAGGCACCAAACTAACAAGTTCACAAAAGCTCTATGAAGAAACTCACTGGGAAAAATGGCTGACAGACGTAAAAGACACAAACTGATATATTTTTATAAAATGGTTAACAATGAGGCCCCTCAATACCTTGTAAATTTAATACCTAATCGAGTAGGTAGTCGACATGATCATAATACGAGACAGACAGACAATTTACTAAATATCAATGCCAGGACTAGCCTTTACGCGGATTATTTCTTGCCATCAACCATAAGACTTTGGAACGCTTTACCACCAGATACAAGATCTTGTAATTCAATATTCATATTTAAAACCAAACTTTTAAATCAAAACAACAAAACTCCCGTATACTATTATACAGGAAGCCGATTGGGACAAATTCTTCACGCTCGTTTACGCATGAATTCTAGTTCACTTAACTCTCACTTATTTGTTAGACACTTGGTCGACTCCCCAAACTGCCGACGTGGTTCATTAGCAACAGCTAGTCATTATCTATTAACATGCCCTCTTTATTCAAACCTTAGACAAGATTTATTAATTCCGCTTGCAGGCCTTCCTATAACAATGGACGATAGAGTTCTACTATTTGGATCTAGGGATCTATCTGATGACCAAAACATTGACTTATTTCGATTGATACAAAATTATATAATAAAACCAAAACGGTTTACGTCTTGATATATCATATTCTGCATTTCATCTTTGAAATTTCTTTTAATGCTTATTACAGTTATTATTTATGAAAAAGGACATTTATACTTTGCAACTTTTGTGTAACAATGATTAGAGCATGCCTATGTATTTGTTAGTATAATAATCGTGTATATTATGTAGGAGACAGATTTATAAAAGCTTGTTAGCTTGTTTCTGAATCCTAATTGTAATGTATTGTATCTATTTATTTATACTTGCTTGTTTACTGAGTAAATATTGTTTACACTAATGTGAATTGCAGAAGTGTTGAGGTTTTCCAGAACGACAACTTCTACATCTGTAGGTTCGCATCTCGTCCAAGATTGGCCGACAGGGGGGAAGATAGTTTAACATAGGACCCTATGGGAAATGAATTCAAAGATCTTCTCCTCTGAAACCACTATGCCAATGGGGACCAAATTTTGTCACAGTAGTCCTTGGGTGGTCCCCTTTATATTCTGTGATTTTTATGTTTGACCTCATCCAAGATGGCTACCAGCGTGGAGCACAGTGTAAAATACTGACCCTATGGGAAATGCATTCAAATGTCTTCTCCTCTGGACCCACTGAGCCAATTGGAACCAAACTTGGTTACAATAGTAGATGTTTTCCTTCAAAGTTTGTGATTTTTATGTTCATACCTATTCAAGATGGCCGCCAGCAGGGAACATAGTTTAACATAGGGAACCTATAGGAAATGCATCCAAAGATCTTCTCCTCTGAAACTACCAAGCCAAATTTGAACCAAACTTGGTCACAATAGTCCTTGGGTGGTCCCCTTTAAACTTTGTGATTTTTACGTTCAGATGGCCGCAAGTGTGGAACATAGTTTAATATAAGGACTCTACGGGAAATGCATTCAAATGTCTTCTCCTCTGAACCTATTTAGCCAATTGGAACCAAACTTGGTTACAATTGTCTTTGGGTGATCCCTTCCAAATTTTGTGATTTTCAGTTTGTACCTCATCCAAGAATGAAAATGTAACATCTGCTGAACTGATTTATAGTATGAATGGGTGGTCTATTGGTGACAATGAATAAAACCAGTCACCAGGTGAGCGATACAGGCTCATGTGAGCCTCTAGTTCTTTTTTTTTGTCCCGTAATCGTGTGGACTCCTTGTTTCTTGTTTGTTGTCGAAGTTGCCATTGTCCATGTATTGTTCGTTCTTTTGACTGACAAACAAAAATACAAAAAAATTACTATACAAGGGCTATAGTTAGACTGGTCAACGGGCACCAATCGATTATCATAACTTCTTTTAGAGTAGCTGTTATGCAGTTAACTCGCATCTCTCGAATTACAAAATAAATGCATGGTTGATTAATATCGTTGTTGTAAGCAAAGATTACATGTATCCAACAAAATAATCAACATTCATCAAATCAAACTCGAATATATAAAAATTTCAAAAATTGTTTTTTCTATGAAAATTTGAAGTACATTGTGGACATAATAATGACAGTAGTCTCTGGAATAGTTTAGCGCGCCATTAAACTGGTTAAATCCACCATTTCTTTTGAAATGCCAAGGCAGGACCATTTGGTTGACAATTCTCGGATGTTCTTGCACCTGCTTTGCCCTTTTAGCCTTTGGATTTCGGCTCTTGACATTTTTGTTCTTTAATTTTGTCATTACCCTAAAAAAGTTGCGAATTCAATTCCATTACCGGCTTGCAATTATTGATTACACTATACAAACTAATGATATTATGAATCAAAGATACGTAAAATAAAAAAGATATAAAAAAAACCTTAAATGGCTAAAAAATAAAGTTACATGCCACAATCTACAGGTGTAGGAACTCCATAAGAAAAACATCCAAGACAAAAGACAAACGTAAACAACAAAAGTAACTTCAGAAAGCTGGACTTGGTACCGGTGTCACATACTAGATTTTCCCCCTACTCATTCTTCCCCCCGGAAAGATGAGTATATACTGGTCTTTCCGCCCGGAAAAATCAGTATATACTCATTTTTCTCCCCTAAATTTGAGGGGAGAAAATTGAGTATATACTGGATTTTCCCCCTTTGTTCGAATTCATACTGGAATTTCCCCCTTGACTATATACTAAATATATGCACTGCATATGCAAAAATAATGTAAACATTATTATAAAACATATAACGTGTAATAACCACAAGCCCATAATCGGAAAATATACGTTCGACCAATTTTCGGAAATTCTTATATAGATAAATATGGATAAATAGATTCTTTGATTAATATAAGGGTAATGATTGTTAATTATCGGAGAATAGACATTTCCGAAAAATGGTTGACGTTTCCGAAAATATTTTTCCCTTTTTTGTAAACATCTACAATGAGTGTAGAATTTCCAGCACATCATACAATCAACCAGTGAACATCACAAGAAAAACTCAAATAAAAGACAAAAACAAAAGCAAGAAACGATAGGAACACGGGACAGTTGGACTTCAACGGGTACCCACACTAGCAAAAGCCAGCTGTACTTTCAAGTAATTTTAGAGGCTTTTACGTACGAATAAAACCCAATACAGGTAAATTTCTAAATACAAGACCACTATATTGAGCAAGAAAGGGATGAAACAAAGCCTTATTTTGAAAGTTTACATGTAAAATAAATTTTCGGAAAAGGTATGTCAAGTTTTTCGGAAACGACCACTCAAGTATTTTAATTTTTTTCGGAAATGTCCTGCGCCCGTTAATTGTATCAACTGACATGGTGCTCTCGTTGAGGTCCACGCTATGAAAGAACTATATTGTGAAACCGGTTTTTATAAAAGTGTTAGTTTTAAAGTATGGCCCCTTTAGATGGCCACATTGGATGTAAACTAGACCTGACAGATAGCTCTTTTGTACCTGTATTTCGTTCTCGTTTGCCAAGTAATTTCAGAAGAACTTAGAATGGTTATTAAATGGTGTCTTATGTACCTTTGCTTGATTGCAACTGATTGGATTTATGAGTAGAAGCCGATTTTATAAAGCCAGTTATCTCTATGCCATTTTTTCAAGGGGAAATTTCGGATCAAATCTAATCCCTTCTTATTTTATATAGCCAGTTATCTATATGCCATTTTTTCAAGGGGAAATTTCGGATCAAATCTAATCCCTTCTTATTTTATATAGCCAGTTATCTCTATGCCATTTTTTCAAGGGGAAATTTCGGATCAAATCTAATCCCTTCCGGGATAATAGGCAGGAACATTGATATTTCTGTTTTGGCAAATACTGATATACGTGTCCGTTATCAATAAGGCGTCATCTATCTTACCAATGGCGTTTCCGACATTTTAAACATCATATTTTCCATTTTGGGAAACTATTTCACTACGATTTAAAATACAAGAAAAAAGAAAAAAGACAGAAAGAAAAAAGGACACTTGAAATATAACTTTTATAAAACGACAAAAACTAAATACAAATTGATTAAAGTCATTCCATTCGGCTTTCCTTTTTAGATCCTATTTGGAATTTGGTATTTCCGTTGACTAAAAGAAAGTTTAAAATTTTCACATTTCTCAAATTTTGACGCTTTTTCTCATCCTGTGTAAATATATATATGGACCCAATGTTAAAAACCTGAAGAGGTTAGAGGTTCCACCTGATTTTTCGTTTTGTCTCCTGGACTTCGGCTCTTGACAACTCTATTGGGTAATTTTGTTATTACCTCCATGTAACGATATGAAAAGTGGGACCTGTTTTGGGGGTGATATCGATTTCTTACTAAACCCCTTAGTTTGGGATGCGATTTCGTGTTCCAATTCTAACTCCGTTTCGGTTCTTACAATGTACCCTTAAATCTAATTGTTTTTAAACCCTGCATGCGATTTCGTGTTCCAATTCTAACTCCGTTTCGGTTCTTACAATGTACCCTTAAATCTAATTGTTTTTAAACCCTGCAAAAACAAACATTCTCAAATCCGGCAGAGATAATTCACGGCAATTCATACAATTTGAGACAGTATGACAAACACAAAACAAATAAACGAAACAGTATAATAACGCCAGTAAACTTAAGTACTAGCAGTGTGAACCTTTACTAAAACTAAGGTATCATTAGGTGCTCCAAAGAAAGACGTGACGTAAAGTGTGGAGAGGCACTGGTCTGAAAAATGTGGGTTCTTACACTCCTTAATTGCTGCAGTCATTAGTTGATATATTATTAGTGTATTTTTTTCAATAACATCTCTTAAGTTTATGTTTATCACAAATTACAGGCTGGATAAAAGATATAAGCTGTTATTGACTACTTTTTTTTACTTTTATAGGAACTGCATGTCCGAACAATTGGTATCATTATGGACAAGGTGGAAGTTGTTATTTTGTGTCTGACACTGTTAAAACATGGCAGGAAGCAGTGGTGAATATTTAAGATCTAGCAAGAAACGTGCCATAAATATGCCCCTGCAAAATCTTGAAGAATTTTAAAGTATATTTCAAAATTGTATATGGTCTTTCGTTTTTGGTTAAATGGTGCTTGTCTTGTCTGAACTTTGGTTATGTGAGTAAAGTATATATTTTATTCGGCTTGCATATTGGTGACTTGATAAACTTATCGATCAGCAATACCTTCATGTACGGTAATAATATCCTGGGAAATCTACCGTCCGAATATTTTCATCTATTTTCAATTTTTTGACCCTTGTCTTAAGTTGTATAAATGTACGGATCGGCATGTAGATAATTCGTATTAACTCTAATTTCAGTATCTTGTTACATCCGGACCTGTACGCAACACTTTATCTTTTTTCCTTGCTGCAGAAGCGTGGCTCTTGTGGCCCTTTTACCCTGTAAAAAACTTTCGATTTTGCTCAACAAAACGTTGCTCATATTTGATGGGTTAATGGACAAGCGGCGGAAGAATTTTGTAATTATTTGTTTCTTAAAATAATTATCCGCTACCTTCCATATTTTTTAACAAAATATATAATTTCCTGCTCATTATCATAGCAAATACAATCGTTTTAGGTCTGAACACTTTCGGTCTCCTTATCGACATTAATCTCATTGGACAACATATTTCTTGAGGGAGAACTAAATGATGGTTCGTGTCCGCAATTGGTATCCTGGAGTAAATAGGATGTCATTCTGAAGCTTAAAGTCAACTTTTCTCACTTCTTAACACTTTTTAAATGGGGAAAAATCAATTTATATGTATTTTGAAAAATTTTTTTGCATTCACCGTCAATGATTAAATGTGTTAAATACTTAAATACATGTTTCATGAAACGAAAGTTACACACCCCATTACGCATAATTGGCATCTTAAATCTTCCCAAAAATAAGAACGACAACTAAGGTTGCAAACTCGCAAGTTTTTCAAAGGGTGAAAAATACAATAAATACCAAATTTGCAAAGAAAACGGTAAATTTCGTTATGCTGTACACGTGTTTCAAGGAGAAACCTCTCTTCAGCTGCATTAAACTCGAACAATATGGAAAGCCATAATCCAAACGTAGAAAAAAGTACTTGTTACCAAAAATATCAAAATAGGAGGCCAGATTTAGTACCAAGGACATCCACCGAGTGCCATTCATGGAATGAAGCTATAGTATTTTTATCCGTATTTGTATGTCCGCAAAACAAAAATAAAAAGAAAAACATGAAGAGGACCTATAGCTATGATTCAACAGTTATCTTCTCCTGTACTATTATTATTTTTGTGCTTCATTTGATTGTTAAATTCGTAAGTTCTTACTTTATCAAAATGTTTTAAATTGTTGCTTTTTGAATTACTTGAGAGCATAATACAATATATTTTTGTTTATTTAATTGATTGCAACTTTATCAGAAAAGTAGTTTACTATGCAGAATTATACAAGCAAATAAATATTAATCAAATGCTGGATGCAGATGGTATGATTGATATTTCAGGATTATTGTTGGGACGAAATGGGTGGATACTTAACAGATGTCAATGACCAGAACGAAAAAGACTTCTTAGTGCAGCTTGTGCAAAATACAGTAAACCAGGGTAAATATGGTAAAGTAAGTGAGAACCAAAACGAATAATCCAAGGACAATGTCAACATTGGAAACAACAAAGAAACAGAGACACAACATGAGTAGGGCCAAAAAAGAAAAATGAAGACAAACACACAGAGATGAATAACACGAACCCAATAAAACTTTCATAGTTCCTTATTTGAATATGAATTGCTTGTTATGGCCATGCTTTTTCCTTTTAGATTTTTAATCGCAACGCATCGAATTCAAAAGTTCACAGTAACTTCTATATTTTGTAATTAATTGCTATAGTGCCAATGCTTATGCTTGTTTACTGTTAGTTGCAGGGGGAATTCACAACCGCGGTACCCAGTACTTTGGTGCTAACCCGAAAACCTATTTTATTTAAAAACTTGCAATATCTAAATTTAGGAAAATGTTTTATTAAATACTGAGGAGTATCTCCCTCTTGCATAACCCTTTTCTTAGCTTATTTTGGTAAATATCCGAATGTCTTGTTTGGATCGGCACTGAAGAGACATATATTGTCGAAATGCGCATATGCAGAAACAAAATGAACATTAACTTTGGTATGTTGTTATTCACTCTCTGATTTAATAAATTAAAAAAAAACCTATACCCTCTTATATCTATTGAATCAAAAAGTTGTTCAGTGTTACAAGCTGTTTACAGACAATAAATTCTATTAAAAATCAAATGAAAAAAAACGTTTTATTTTCTTATTAAAGTGCAATTCATTTCCTCTCTCCTCTTTTACAGAAAAAAGTAAGGCTAATGATGATTCAGAAAGCTTACAACATCAAGAATCCAAAGTAGGGAAATCTATCAAAGTAGGAAGAAACATATTTATAAAGAAAAAAGTATTCTTTAGTTTTTTATCAATTTGAAAATGACCATTCTCAAAATTGTACAGATATATGTGAACAAACGAGCATCTTTGGATATTGTTTTACAGATATCTTGTTAAGAAAGCAATGCAATTTTTAATCTATTTGGACATGATTATAATGATGTGTTATGTCATTTAATATTTAAATTGTATTTATTCCTCTTTTCGTATCATAAATAACAAAATACCGAAGCTACTGTCATATGCGCATTTCGACAACTCATGTCTCATCAGTGCAGATCAAACAAAAACATTTGGAAGTGCGTTTGTCAAAAACGTGTTAAAGCTGAAAGAGAACAAATGACCAAAAGGATTTAAATAGAAAAGCCAAAATTCAGCTATGGACAGAGCTATGTATGAGGGAGACACTCCTTCGTTTTAAACACAATTTTGTTAAATTTAAATATTGCAAGTTTCAATAAGTCGGTTTTCGGGTCAGCACTAAAGTACTGACTATTTGATGGTGAATACCCCCGGGGACTAACAGTCCAATAGCAGTGGCATCGGCCAAGTGGTTATAAATAACAAAATACCGAAGCTACTGCCAATTTATTTTCTGCATATGCGCATTTCGACAACTTATATCTAATCAGTGCAGATCAAATCATAATTAAAACATGAAAGTATCAATTTATTCAAACTTTGAAAAAGGAATTTGCTGTAATTGAATAAAAATACCAAATAAATGAGCTTACCAAATAAAGTTAAAGAATATTGTCCTGAGAAATGCACGTATGTTGGTTGATTTGTAAAATGATGTGAAATACAATATATTTTTAATTATTTCATCTTAAAAATAAATCATTAGGCAAATTCTACAGATAACTATTCATTATCTTGATTATAAATAAATCTGGATTAGTTTAAATTTTCGATAAATATAAGTCAGTATTTTTTTGTTAAATTCACAGTAACTTCGGTATTTAGTTATTTGTTACAAATGAAGCAATGAAGGGATAGAAAGTAAATGCACACGAAACAAAATCTCTACAAATACATTGTTAAAACAAATCAATGGAACAAGCCTTCAATCTTATTGCTTCTTCTTCATAAAACTTATGATAATTAAATGCACATCATATGTATTTGTTTGTGTATATTCATTATGAAAATACTGTTGCTTCAAACTAGGGAGTATCTCCCTCGTGAAAAGCTGACACCTTACTTTTAATTTAAACATATAATGAAGAAGTTTCCTATCAGATATTTTAGAATTCTTTACAATTTAGTTGTTTTTATTTGATATGCAGGAAAATCAAATAGATTGTAGAAATCTTCAACTGCAGAAGCAAAATTTATAAACCAGTTATTATAAGAATGCGTATTTATGAATGATCATGTTACCTTATACAGAGTGAAAGATAAAAACAAAAATGGATTAATATAAGAAAAAAAAATCATTCTGAACAGTGAATAAATTCTAATCTAGTTTTAAAATGTAACAAAAAATAAATATTTTTCTTGAGAAAACACAAGCAATTAAAAATTGAATATGGAGTAAATGCACATAAGACAAGGTCTCTACAAAAACATGGTAATACCATGCAATATAACAATGTTTTTATTGTTTTTTCTGAATCTTGATGTCACCATTAGGCCTTCAACAATGAGCTGTGCTCATATCTCATTTAACTATATAATCACAATCCAAAGCATTTACATGAATCTTATTTTATTCATTCTTTAAAGGGGTGCTGATATGGTCATTTTATCTTTCATGAAGGAATGATTTGACAGATTTCAAACTCACGCCATATCCTCGACTTTTCCATTTTAATAGGGTTATATTTTTACAGACAGACGTTGTTTTCCTTTTTAAATATCGCATCTAAGTACTTACATTGTATGTGAAAAAAGGCATTGTTTTAATGCCAAAATAATCATGTATACGGCAATCAAAATTAAGAGAAACCTTTTCGTATAACATTTTCATTTAAAAAATTTCAGATTTGAAAGAAAAATTCGAATGGACTAAATAACTGCATTATCACTTGATTATAATCCTTATAGACTCAACTAATTGTTCTATAGATATCTAGTGTAACTGAAAATAGATACATGTGTATCAATATTTAAGATCAGAGTTCAATTGTGAGGTTTTGCCCATACAAGAGTAAAATCTATGGAATATTCTGGCGTCAATAGTAAGCCTGTAATATGAAATTGCTGTATATTTTGTTTTTTTTTTCTGTATACAAAATACCAATAAAATAGGTTGGTAAAAACTTGTTTTTAATTTCAAAGGACCCGAAAAAAAACATTTACAAAATGATAATGGCATGAAATCAAATGGTATTTAATACATGTTTGTATATAGACAGTTATTCATCAAATGTAATATAAATGATAAAAATTGAATGTTCAATATGATTAATATCACAATGAAATGTTTTTACTGCAAAATACTCACATATCCGGAACAGGGTCAATATTGTTCTATAAATAAGATTTTTTTCTAAAATGGAACAATTATTCTCTAAATTTGTTGTTTCAAGCTTAATGGCAGTCCTAAATAACAAATACCGAAGTCACTGTGAATTTACTTTCTGCATATGCGCATTTCGACAACTTATGTCTCATCAGTGCAGATAAAATCTAAACGTTTGGAAGACCATAAACTCAAAGATGTTTAAAAACTGACAGAGAACAAATAACCAAAGTGATCTTAATTTAAAGCCAAAATCAGTTAAGAAATTAAATTGCAAACATCATATCCTTAATTATTTTTATGTAAAAGTTCCTTTTCACTATACAAGTCATTCCAATTTAAATTTGCAATTCCAATGACTACAAATCTTGTGCTGCCATTATCACAGCTATTAAGCAGTATAAATAACTAAAATAAAGCCGTTGTTCCGTTGCTTGGTTATACCATTTAATTGTAGAAACTTTTTTAAAATTTGCATTTACCCCATATTTTTTCATTAATTTTACAAAATTTTCTTTATCATACCGCTCAGTCAAATTTAAACTTGGTATAGTTGGCCGCGATTAAAAAATTAAAAAAAAAACAACACAAAAATATACAAATTAAAAAAATTGTAAAAATGACAATTGAGAAATTTTTGTCATTTTTACAATTGTTTTAATGTGTGTATTTTTGTGTGTTTTTTTTTTTTTTAATCGTGGCCAACTATACCATTTTTATTTTGTTCCATAGTGAATTTGTGGCCATCGCACAACATATAAATAAGAGGAATAACAGGAAACATCTAGAATGGATGAAAATAAGTCTTAATCTAAGCATGATTTTACACAGCAGAAGTTTAAAAAAATATTCTCTTGCTCCTACCTCTTTCCGGGACAAAAATATCTTGTAAAATCGATAGAAACTGTATTAGCTATTCATCAGAGATAATTGTTACAAAGCAAGTATTGCATTTCTGTCTGTTATTTTTTGGCCTACTTATGTTTCAATGGGCTTAAATGCGCATATGCAGAAATTAAATTCACAGTAACGTCGGTATTTAGTTATTTGTTACCACTAGGACGATGCCACTGCTGGTGGACTGTTAGTCCCCGAGGGTATTCACCAGCCCAGTAGTCAGTACTTCGGTGCTGACCCGAAAGCCGATTCTATTTGAAACCTTACAATATCTAAACTGTTGTAAATTTTGTTGAAAACTAAGGAGTATCTCCCTCATGCAAAGCTCTGTCCTTAGCTGATTTTGGCTTTACATTTAGATCATATTGGTTATTTGTTCTCTATTAGTTTTTACACATCTTTGAGTTTATGGTCTTCCAAACGTTTAGATTTTATCTGCACTGAAGAGACATAGGTTGTCGAAATGCGCATATGCAGAAATCAAATTCACAGTAACTTCGGTATTTAGTTACTTAATACTAGAAAATTGATCTTCGAAATTCTAATTTTTAAGTGGCACAAATACGTATAAATCTCAAAAACAATGAAAGGATATGGAGAAGATGCACATGAGGGATATAAATGGCAAAACCAAGCCAGGGAACACCGTTCTTATTGTTGTACGTTTTGAAGTCAACGTGGGGCCTTTAACAATGAATTTTGCACACACCTCATTACATTGCAAGCGATTCATGGAGCTGCCGAGACATATATTACGTTAAATTTTAGTTTTTTTTTATAAACTAACTTAGATTTCTTGTAAAAACAATTTCTCTCAGTAAATTTACAGTTACTTCGGTATTTAGTTATTCAATAAAATGATCAATGGAATTACGTATGGAAATAAATGAAATCAATTTCTTGTAATCAGTTTTTGTCATCAAAATAATTGTTTTGATGTTAGAATCGCTTTAAACTGAAAGACATAATTTCTTAATTAAAATTAGCAATGAAGGGATGTGGAGTTAATACAATTGAGATAAAGATTCTACACATACATGGTAACACTATATAATTGAACAACTCTTTTTTTTGTTGTTCTTCATTTTGAAGTCAACATTGAAAACCTTTTCAGATTCTTCAAGAAATATACATTTCTTCTGTAAATGTTGTTAAACAGGCGTTGTTTAACAGAGTAAGGTAAGAAGACCCTTGCTAGATTGATTTACCAGACTTCATTTACAACATATAGATAACCTACCAGAGGTGTCAATTTTCTGATGCAGCAATTAATTCTTCTAATGCATGGCGACAGAATCAAAATTATACTGCAATGACAGCGGTTCACTCGTTAAACATGTTAAATCAAGGTTTTCAGGCGTTTCTGTTTGTATTGGCATAAATAGGCATATATCTCCGATAGATCGGGATTTCTTTCACTTGTGTATGAAACTGTATGCTTAATCTCCCTCTTGTGTCACTTGTTTTCCCGCCTGAGGAATGGCAAAATTTCTGACTCGAAAGATATATCGATCGTCAATGTGTTCCAATTCATTGCTTGCTACATGTTCACAACGAATAGAAGAGCACAATAAAATATAATCTGCTGTTTATGTGTCGTTCAAATAAGATAATAACTGTATGCACTATCAGTTAATGACAAATGAAAAGGAAAATATTATATTATTTTTGATTGATTTTTATTCACAGGCATTTACTAGTGCAATTTTGCTTTATGATTTTATTCTATCACGAACTTATATTTGCTTGATTTCATAAATCATCCTCTTCAGCAGAGTTTATGCCAGTGCAATATTATTTTCATTACAAAAATATACAAAATCTCATTAACAAGTGCGTTCATTGATAATGTAGGCAATCTTTAAATACCATCATTTTTTTCAATTTCATGTGTTAACGCATTTGTAAAAATAAAAGTCATGATGTTTCCATACATTATCCTGTATTACTTGAGTTTTTGTTTTCATTTTTGTTACATGTACAAAGGGATTTAAAATAGAAGTTAAATGTTATTTTCATGTTGGATTTATTCTTTTCATTGTAGATACCTGGATAGGTGTCATAAAATATACGAATGCCTTCATGTGGGCGTCAAATAAGAATATTCTACCTAAAAGTTTATCTTATGTTGATTGGGCGCCATTAGAACCATATGAAAATACAGGGGCTGTAAGAATGTGGAAACAACATTCGTTCAAGTGGGACGATGGGAGCGCCACTGTCAATTTTAATTTTATTTGCAAAAAGGTAAGTTGTTGACAACTGCGTTTTGCATCTGAGTGATTTATGTGTTGATTTATATTAGAGTTAAAGGTAAAAGTGGTGTCTTTCTGGAATGTCAAACTTGAATCAAGGCTTAGTTGACCCTGGAAAATGGTCGTGGTTGAGAAGATCTCTGTGGGATATTTTGAATACAAAAAACAGCAGGCAGAATGTAAACACATGTCGTACAGAAAAATGTTCCAAAGAACAAGATGCTTGTCCCTGTTTATCGTGTCAACCGCTAAATAATTGTATTGATGCGTATTTTTCCATTTAAATATTATATTACAACGCGAACTGAGTTGATAATGAATTTTCTCACATCGAGTTAAATAAATTTTGCAAATTTTTGAAAACGAGACTTGCCGAGTTTTTTAACATTTGAAAATTTATTTAACAAGATGTTAGAAATTTCATAGTTAATTTGTTTAAGTTGTAGAAAATGTGTCTCTAATGACGTAATGTAAAACACCGTGGACTATGTTCTGAACTGATTTGGTGGGAAATTGCACGCAAGTTGTTCTCTCATTAAAGTTAGGAAATATTTTTATCACACCGGTCATGCGTTGGTTGAATTTGCTATAAATTAGAGAAAACGAAATATCATACAAAGCGCACATTTCATTACCAAGAGAAAACAAACCAAACAAAACTGAATACAGCAATGAAGTATACATTCAATAACAACCTGTTCGAAAAGAAAAACCTATTGAATACATCGGCAAACGAATACCGACGCAAGAACGAGGAAAGGGGAAATTCTAAAATCATAAATCCAAAATCATGACAATTCACATCAACAAGAATTGAGACAGTATGACAAAGACAAAACAAATAAAAAAAATAAATTAACGAATGGAAACAAAAGAGTTAACTGAGTCATAACGCAAATTTATTGCTTTTTGATAATAGTTTAAGTCCATATTAAGAAAAACAAAACAACTGCATTTTCTGCAATTGCTACAGAAGACATCGAACACATGAACAGAAACAAAAACGTAACATAACTTAAATAAATATCTGTCACTTGTAATAAAAATGAAGTTTCGGTCTCAACAGTCATATGAGATTCATTTTTTAAGTACTGAGATGAACATTTCTTTTCACTTATTTTGACACATTGAATAACAATTGCTGTTCAATTGCTACCGGACACTACCATAGTTGAAGTTGATGTTTCATGCGCCATAAAAACGGTTTAACCCACTATTTCTCTTGAAGTGCCTTCATTTTTTCAGGTGGTTTAGCGCGTACTTTTTTCTGTCCAATGAATTAGGGCTGTTGGAAATTATATAGGGTATTTTTGATATGAGAAAGATAAGTAGTGACTCTTTAAAACACCATTCTGCTTTATTGTGATTTTGTCTTCATCGTGATGAAAATATATAGCATTCAGTGCATTCGCAGTCCCATTTCTTAAGTATATATTGTCTTCATTTCACATTTCATTTTTATATGTATCACTATAGTTACGACTGTCTTTAATGTGTACAGCGATTTTGTCTGAGTATCAAGGTTGTGTTCAACATTGACAGTACAAACGTTTTGTGTTTTGAAGATCGCTCCGGTGTTTCTTTTTTCGTAAATATGAAGACCTTTTTAAAAGTAGACATAGAATATGCAATGAAGGGATATGGAGTAAATAAACATGAGACAAAGTCTCTACAAAATACATAAAAAAGCAATGGGACAACGCTTTTATTGTTGTTCTTTTTCTTGAAGACACCATGAAGCCTTCAAGAATGATCTTTGCTCATACCTCATTGAGTTTATTACCAATCTGACAAACACCTACTATGACAAAACATCGGATTTTTCATTGAATTAAACTTATTACATTGCTCAAAAGCAAAGGGAATTTCCATTTGCATTACGACGAGAGGAACGCATGGAAAAGATCTTCTCTAATTTCTATCCAGTTTTCACATTTCCTGAACGCTGTGGAAACATTTGTTCTCCTCTCTAGAGAGGAGAACAAGATAAGTGAGATTTTCCAACAAATTTATTCGGAATACAATTCTCTGCGTTTTCTGTCCAGTCATTTGAGAAACAGTTTTCACAAATTAAACACGTTAATTATGAACTTTCTTAAATCTCGTTATATAAATTTTAAAATGTTTAAAAGCTCGACAAGCCTCGCTTTCAAACATTTGCAAAATTTATTTAACTCAATGTGAACTATTTCTTAATCAACTAGTTCTTGCTATGGAAACTATATATATCGAATCTCCTTAAGTGGAGGCAGAATCCTCTTCTTTTTCAAACAAGTTCATCATTACTTCATATGATATCACATTGAAATGTCGATACGAAAGACTGGAAAGTATGTTTAAATGTCAGATACTTTAGATAAATGTTCATTTTTGTAGGAAACTGGAAAAAAAATAATCATTGAAAGGTTGATCTCTTTTTTAAGATATTACACATTTGGCTGGAAAATTGAGTACCCTGAAATTTAACAAAAGCGATATTTATCAATGAACAAAGAATACAAAATGAATGGAATAAAATGAGTTTTGTCAGACTGCTCCAAAAAAATGTAAATTAGCAAAGAATTCTGCTTAAACCGGTGCTAGGGGCCGTCTTGAACTTACTATGAGGTATGAGCAAAGCTCATTGTTGAAGGCCTCATGGTGACTTCAAGATGAAGAACAACAATAAAAGCATTGTTCCTTTGCTTGTTATTTACCATGTATTTGTAAAGACTTTGTCTCATGTGCATTTACTCCATATCCTTTTATTCACCATTTACGACTGGAGTTTGTCTCTCCTGCAGTGTGGAGTCCGTAAAAAGATTCCCCGTGCGAGAGGTATATGCTCTCTATATTTTTCAGTTATGGTGTACTTGTGCGTGAGAGAATTTCTCATATGGATATATTATTGATACTTTCAAATTTTGGCATTTATTTTATTAATTTCGAAATGTTATCCAGACCACCTGTTTTAAGTGCCCACATCTCACTATTTTATAACGCCAAGTTTTCTTACATTCGACTTGATGAGTGCCCTGTGTTTGTCTATATGTTGTAGTTGTCCACTAGCTTAAGACACTAGTGCTTTTGTCGGGCAAAGGATGACAGTGATTGTAAGAGCACTTTGCCAGTTTAATTGATGTTTGTTGACAATCCCGCACCCATGACCAAGAAAGACATGGATGTAGCGTTGCTCGACAATTGGCAAAGAATTCCGCTTAAACCTGTGCTAGGGGCCGTCTTGAACTTACTATGAGGTATGAGCAAAGCTCATTGTTGAAGACCTCATGTTGACACAAGATGAAGAACAACAATAAAAGCGTTGTTACTTTGCTTGTTTTTTACCATGTTTTTGTAGAGACTTTGTCTCATGTGCATTTACTCCATATCCTTTTATTCACCAAATAACAAAATATCGAAGTTACTGTTAATTTATTTTCTGCATATGCGCATTTCGAATACTGATGTCACATAATTGCAGATCAAACCAAAGTATTTGGAAGTCCAAAAATGATATTTGACATTTGCAAACAATTAAAAGGCAGGGAAGTCCAAAAATCTCTCAGAAAATACAAAAACGTGACTAACAAGCATCCTTTAGAAGCATCAGAGCTCGAGGTAGAACATGGAACGTACACACGACGTATTAAAACTTCAAAAACATATGTATATGACGAAAAACAAAAAAACACAAAAGCTACCAAAAAAGACCACTGAAAATTTGAGCTCCGATTAACATCGATATGACTAAATTGGATATTGATTACGGGTACATGTTCCCGAGTCTCATGACGGGGAAGGTTCAGTGGAATCCGCACTAAGTTTTAACGTACATTTCTTATTTTATTTCAGCCAGCAACGAGCTGTTAAAAATAACTTTTGTGAGCTTTAACTCTAATGGAACTTATGATCAGTTGCAGTATCCACAGAAAGTGCATTGCAAGCATAATGACGAACAAACGGATACAAATAAAAAAATGATAATTATATGTAGACAATAGATGCTTTAATAACTTAGAATCAAAGGCATTTATGTTATTACCTCACCCAATTCATAAGATATAAAAATCAACAATAAGCCCTTAAAACACATTGAATGCGCAATTCCAAGACAAAGCAAAAGAATATATCGGCAAATGAATACCGAAGCAAAAATGAGGAGAGTGGAAATACCAGAATAAAAAATATAAAAAACACGGCCATTACAATTATGCTAAAATATAAAACCCTATATTGATGTCTTTTTGAAAAAAAACAACAATTCATGTACATTAAACATGTCCCTTTAACCATTTTGCATTAAGGATGTTTACTGCTCAGCGTTTTAACTTTGTTTCGGACTTTCAGAACCCTTTTATTATTCAACAATTAAACGGTAGGAAACTTTGAACCATGCCCTAACTTTTCTTTGAAATGTGAATGCATACATCTTACTATTATTTTCTTGCATTTGAGAGCTTTGTTGCCTTTAGGTAAAGTAAATAAAAAATGTAGAGAACTTAGGTTATTTATCAAAGTTTTATACACTTGTATAAAAAAAAAACGGACATACTGAAGTATAGCTGCGGAACCGTAGCTCTATAGGTCCTTTTATTTTTTTCTGATTTGCTATACCATAGAGCTACGGATTTTCCCCTCTACAAAACTTGCGATTTTGTGACCAGAATTTTGTCGCACGTTTGTGGGAGTTTTTTTGACTACCGGACGCCAAGCGGGGGCGGTCTCATTTATCTATTTCGTTTCTTTAAATGTTTATCCGCAACCTTCCTTATTTATTTACCACTAAATATTCATTTCCTGCCCATTATCACAACAAACGTCATTGTTGGGGTCATACCACCTTCGGATATCTTCCTGGCATCAATTTCATTGGGACTTAATGCAAATCATATCCAGACCGGGTATCCAAAAGTAAATATTTTGTCACTTTCTAACTTGAATATCAATTTTTCTCACTGTTGCAAAGCTTTTTGAATACAATAAATTCATTCATCTGCATTTAAAAAATATTCCTCTTGAACTTTTAGACATCCGTTCCAGAAATGGTCTGGCATTTATTACCGCCTCTCAATGTCACATGACTGTGATATTCAAAATGGCCACAAAAGTGGGCGGGATTACCTTTGTATTCGGACAATTCCCTTTATAAATTAAAATTATGACTCAGCTTGCATAATTAAATGTTGTAAGTATTAGAAAAATGTTGAAGGAAACGAAATGAACAAACTTTGGTACGCGTACTTGGCGTCTTCTTGTCAAATACCTTCCAAAAATGTGCGACACAATTCGTTTTATATAGGGGAAAATCCGTAGCTGTATGGTCCGCAACTATAAAAAAAATCAGCACAAGGACCATAAGAGCTACGGATCCGCAGCTAACTGACGTATCGATATTTTCGTCTAGGAATTATATATAATCGATGCTTACTAAATGAAAATATCAATTTTTTAACCTTGATATTATAATCTTGAGAATTGACTATCTTTACAGGAAACTCACCACAAAGTCCTTTAGTTTTTCAAATACATTGAACCTGAATGTGATGCTTAAGATGGATAATAGTATATGAAAAATATATAGCTGTGAGGATGACAGGGCAGGTTGTTACCACTAGAAAACATTGTCAACCGACGCGAAATAGATCTAGAGGTTGAAAATATTTTTGTAGGGGTAACAATCTGCTTCGTCACCCTCACAGCTATGTTATTTTTATTATTATACTGAATGTTTTAATATTGAAAATCATTGAACCATGAAAAATGATACCCTCTGCTCACTGATGTATGAACAATGTCACATTCTGCAGTATGTAACATTGTTTACGCATCACAGAGCAGGGGTAACATTTTTCATGCCTCAATGCTTTCATGTGTAAGACCAAAGTGGCAACTACATGTATTTCTTAAACGATTAGAAGACACGAAGAAGAAATTAACATGCAGTATAATAAATTTAAATGGCATACACAAATTCATATGTAACTTAAATGTAATGGTCCTCAAATTCGCAATGAACATATAAGGTTAGCTTGACTTCCAAAAAACAAATACATGTATCTTTCTCCAATCCCTGCTAGAGAAGACCTTATATGTCCTTGATATCTGGTGTAAAATAACAAATTTATGCTAACAGCAAATTTAACCGAGTTTTGCAAAGCTATAGCATCGATATATTTATTTCCAACTGTATTTCATGGTGTTTTACAATTGTTATCATTATTTTTTTACATATTTTTTCTCTTCATTTAACCCTTAAGGAAAGTAATTTACATTACACAAATTAATGATATATAGATAAGCAATATTAAAAGCACAAGGGGACGTTTTGCAAAATTAAAGATTCAAAACATACAAATTGCAGCGAGAAACAAAAGCCTTATTACATAAAAAAGAAGTCACATATAAGCCAATTATTGCCCAGGAGAGGACATATAAGCCAATTATTGCCCAGGAGAGGGGGGGGGGGGTCATTTTGATCAAATAAGACTTTTCCACAGAAATAGATAATAAATCTTAGGTCACAGCCAAAAAATTGAAAAAGGATTCATCTGGTAGATAACTGTCATGTTAAAATGCCACGATATGATATAGGAAACCGTTTTCAAGAATAAATAATTTACAACATTTTCCGATAGAGTTTTTTGAAATGGTAAGCCCCGTTGGCCGCCATTTTGGATTATTGGTTGGTAGAAATATGTTAGATTTGGTAGATAGCATCATGCTACCACGCCTAGTTAATGTCGACTTGATTTTTGAAACTGCTTTCAGGAATTGCAATTTACAACCTTTTTCCCTACGGTTTAATGTAAAACTATGAACTGCAGTGGCGGCAATCTTGGATTTATAATCCGTACTTAAGTCATACATTGGTTTAATGACTATCATGTTACTATGGCTGGTAAAAAAATTAACTCAAAAATGATTTCTTACAAAAATGGAAGTAACCTCTATATGGTTCATCAGATTTCCTTCAAGATCGCAGCACAGGTAGATCTTGACAAGTTTTAGGTGGCTCACTCATCACATTTTCGAATTTGGGTCAGATTTTGGAACTCCTCGGGTTTTCGCCAACTCAATGGCTTAAAGAATTTTGCACACGGAACCTTAACTTTTATTTGAAGAACGTTCTAAATGAAGACACTTCAGAAGTTTTCATAAATTTTTTGATATAACTTCCTAGCTTTTTGGCATAAAAGTACTCCTGATGTTAAATAAAGGAAAAATCCAGAGAAATCCATTTCCCGCCAATTATTTTAATGTCTTGTATCTCCGTAAAAAGCACACTGGCCTATATATTTCTTTTTATTATTTCATTTAGTCTACAATGATTTATCAATTAAAAAAGGTTTAAAGAAATCCTTGTTATAAACAACATCAGGAGTGAGCCTCCTTAACATTTTTGTAATACAACATATCTTCTATCTTTTATCGTTTTTATGTAAAAGGCAAATACTACAAGAAAAAAAATACGGAAAAATGACAAAAACTTGAAAACGGATTTTAGATCTTCTTCAAAATTGCAGACTAAATAGATCTTTCAATGTGGATCATTGTTTAAGTTATTTGCAAAAGTATGTTTTTCGAGTTGTTTAAATGTAAATGTATATCGTAAGATTTGCCTTTCAAAATCTCAAAAACCTTAAATAAACCACTAACTGTTCTTTTGTGTGAATGATTCCTTATTTATCTTTTTGAAAACCTTCAAAGTTTGCAGAAATTCGAATTGAGAGAAATGAAGGTCTTCTCAGTTCTAATAAACATTAACTATAGGCCATGGGCTGAAATCACTTTCCGTGCATCCCCCCACTTCCCAGCTAGACCGATTTTTTTTAGTCCTCCTATATCCCCTCTTCAAAATAAAGCATGTTAACACGAACATAACCTGCACGCATAGAAAGGTTATTCAGACAGTAAAGGGCCATATTTATAGTACACCACGAAAAACTCTTGTATTTTCGTTTTAACCTAAGTTTCATCTTTTAAGCTCCATAATTATTTAATGATAAGTAATATGTACTGAAATTTGGTACCAAATTAAAGCTAATTGAATATTCTTTACAATGAACTCAAGTTTGGGCACTTTATGCCATTTTTATGACCTGGGGATACAAAAAATGTACCCCTCCTCCTGCAAAAAAATAGCGAAAATGACAATTTTAGGCTGTCAATTCCTTTCAGATAAACAAACCTCGTCATTTGATCTAGTTTTTATGCCTAATTTATCAGTTGTAATACAATGTTGGAAAAAAAACATTAAAGTCCATAAAATTTTGATTTTCGGTATAAAATTTTTGAAAAATGTGAATTTTCGGAATTTTAGATTTTTTCACAATTTCGCCTTTCTGACTTTATGGTCGTATAAATCTGAATATATATTAAATAATTGCCGATGTTATAATGATTTCTGAAATGTTATCAACAAATCGTGTGCAAACATTTTCGTTTCAGACGTATTGTGGGTTCAGAAATGTCAAAATTATCACCCCTCCCCCTAAAAATTAAGGGAAAATATGAAATATTCGGGCTCTAAATGACTAAAGAATTATGTTTGATTGGAATTCTAGTGTGTATTTCACCAAAGCTGACATGCAGAAGATCATTTAACAGATTTAAACTTTTTAAGACGTTTCTTTTTGACTCTTATGCTCGAAATTGTATGCAAAATGGGAATTTTCCGTTTTTTCAGAATTTCTGCTGTTTTGACTTTGAGATGCAAATACTTCATGAAATTGATATATACTTAAAAATGATGATTAAATATCCTTTCATTATATCTAAGCCATAGGAAAATATGTTTTTAAACATTTTAGAATAACTACAGTCTTATAAATTACAAAAAATATGACCCCTTACCACAAATATTCAACATAATTTATTTCATTTTTTTTTCAGCTTGAAAAGCTTAAACAATGTATAAAGGTCCAATAACATATTATTTCAAACACCAAAATACACAGAGACTCCCATATATCACAAATAGGATCATGTGTGTGATTTATGGCTAGTTATACAACAATTTAACTTTGAATTTTGTAAAATTCCGAAATGCTGAAAAATCCAATTTTTCACGAAAATCTCCCAAAATATAAATTTTACCCATATTTTGGCGTTAGAAATGCATGTTGCGATATATTAAATGCATTTTTTTTTAAAGAAAGTAAAATATTAGTATGTTTTGTTGATATAAATGTACAGACATACATATTCTGGGGATTTTTAAGCATCATTTTCTTGGGGTAGGGGTAAAATTTTCGGTATTTAGAGTCACAATGAATGCTCCTTGTTCTTCTTAGCATTGTTTTAGATAACTTATATATCGGCTAGAACAATGAATTGGCATATCTGCATATAAATCCTCCAGATTTGTAACATATAACTATTTAAAAGTGAATTTTGAACAAATCTGAAATGCTGAAAATTCCCATTTTTCATCAATTCTGTACAAAATATTGAGTTTAAGCTGACAAGTGGGACTTAAAATGACAAATCTTGATAGAAATTATGCTACATTGTTATATGCAATGCAGATTTTGTGTGTTTTGGTTATTTTTATGTGAATATAGTAAAAAAGGACTATTATAGGGAACATTTGTCGGGGTAGGGGTAAGTTTTTTGGTATTAAGAGTCACATTAAGCACTCCTTGTTTTTGTAAACAGTGTTATAAGACAACTGATGTATCGCTAAGAACAATTAGTTGGCATATTTGCAGATGAATCCTCCAGATTTGCCATACATTACGAGTTAACAATGCAATTTGGAGAAAACCGAAATGTTGAAAATTCCCATTTTTCATCAGTTTGGGCCAAATATTTAGTTAAAGTTAACAAATGGCTGTAAAAATACCAGTTCATGATGCAATCCATGCTACGTCGTCATATAAAACACACATTTTGCGTGTTCTGGTTATTCTTATGCGAACATAGACAAAAAAATGACAATTTTAGGGAAAATTTGTTGGGTTAGGGGTAATAGTCTTTGTATTCAGAGTCACATTAAAGACCCCTTGATATTCTAAACACTGTTTAAAGACAACTCGTGTATCGCTCAGAACAATTAATTGGCATATCTGCAGATATATCATCCAGATTTGCCATATATTACGGCTTAACAATGCACTTTGGAGAAAACTGAAATGTTGAAAATTCCCATTTTTCATCAGTTTGGGCAAAATATTTAGTTTAAGTCAACAAATGGCTGTAAAAATATCAGATCATGATGTGATTCATGCAACATTTTCATATATAACACACACTTTGCGTGTTCTGGTTATTTTTTTTGCGAACATAGACAAAAAATTGACAATTTTAGGGAAAATTTGTTGGGGTATGGGAAAGATTTTCGGTATTTTGAGCCACATCAAACACTTCTTGTTTTATTGAACAATGTTTTCAGACATCTGATGTATCGCTTAGAACAATGAATTGGCATATCTGCAGATATGTCCTCCAGATTTGGCATATATAACGATTTAACAGTGAAATTTGGGCAAATCTGAAATATTGAAAATTCCCATTTTTCATCAATTTCAGGCCAAATATTGAGTTTCAGTTAACAAATGGCTGTTAAAATACCAATTCATGTAACATTGTCATATACAACACAGATTTTGCGTGTTCTTGTTATTTTATTGCGAACAAACTCAAAAAGTTGACAATTTTACAGTAAATTTGTTGGGATAGGGGTAAGATTTATTGATGTATGATGTTTATATTGCATAAGAATGGCCATTATTAGTAATAGTTGTAAAGCAAATATCATAGGCTTTCCTTTGATACCTATTTTAAATAATATTTGTTTACTAAAAAGTAATATTGGGCAAAAGAATGACAAAACTTATTCAAAATCGGAAATATTCAAAGATCCATTTATTTGGTCTATTTGAAAATAAAACTTTGGTCATTAAAAATATGTAAACATTATGTTAACATGTTTTATATTCAAGAAAATGGATTGAAAAACTAAAAACAATTTTCAGAATTGGGAATTGAGATGCACTTCGGATTCTTCAGACCATCAAACTTACGCAATTTCAATGAAAAGATCTAAATTTTTGGCAATATTTCATAGGGGTAGGGGTACGTTTAATCTCGCTATTGAACGTATGGGGCATAGAAATTGTAAAAATTTGGGTTCTTTGTAAAGCTAATACAATAAGCAATCATTTGATACACCGTTTATATAACTGGGAAGCATTTGGTCAACATTTTGAAGCAAATGAAAGAAAAACTTGGACGAAAAACGAATTTTTCCAAAATTTCGGTAGGTGGGTCTAAAAATGGGCCCTGTTCCACCAGTGCGTGCGGGTTATGCTCGTGTTAACATGTTTTATTTTGAAGAGGGGATGTATGCGGACATAAAAAAATGGGTGGTGTTGGGAAGTGTGGGGGGGGGGGTGCACGGGGGGTTATTCCAGCCAATGGACTACTATATTGAATTTCAAGTTTGAAAAAAATGTTTATCCTGTAAACACATATTTTGAAACTATCTTGAAATAAAAAAATCCGGTATAACATGTCATATTTGTATCAACGTTAAAAGAATGCGATACATTTTAAAAGTATCATGTAATATTTACGTATAATTTTTAACAAAGAAAAATAAAATCGAGGATACTAATTTATTTTTTGAAATATAATTGAGGGTTGTTTCTATTTTCTTGAATAGGAGTACACAGCTAGGATATACATTGTCTTGTACAATTTTCCAGGACGTCATTAGCGCAAAATTGTATACATGATTTATGGATTAATAAACTTCCAAATATTTTGATATGATCTTTACTGAAGAGACACGAGTTCTCGAAATGCGCATATGCAGAAATTAAATTCACAGTAGCTTCGGTATTTTGTTATTTATTACCAGTGGGCCGATGCCACTGCTGGTGGACTTTTAGTCCCCGAGGGTATTCACCAATCCAGTAGCCAGTACTTCGGTACTGGCCCGAAAACCGATTTGATTTAAAAACTAGCAATATCTAAATTTCAGAAAATGTTGTTAAACCTAAGGAGTATCTTCCTCTTGTTTACTTCCGTCCTTAGCTGATTTTGGCTTTCCTTTTTAGATCCTTTTGGTTATTTGTTCTCTATCAGCTTTTACACATATTTTGGTCAATGGATTTCCAAATATTTTGATATGATCTGCACTGAAGAAACAAAAGTTGTCGAGATGCTCATATGCAGAAATTAAATACACATGTACAGTAGCTTCGATATTTTGTTATTTACTGCAGTCAATTCAGATGCACAACAATTGTATTTTTGCACCAACTAATTGTCTATGTAGGCTTACAATTTATTCTCATTTTTTTATAGGTATTGACTCTAGGGAAATTAAATTTGATATTTCCTTAGTATGATTGAGGGTTGTTTCTATTTTCTTAAATAGGAGTACTCAGCTAGGATACACATTGTCTTGTACAATTTTTCATGACATCTGGAAGTGCAATTCACTGCAGTCACTTCAGATATACAACAATTTTATTTTTCACCAACTAATTGTCTATGTAGGTCTATAATATTTTTCTAGTTTATTATAATTATAGATTCTAGGAATGTTAAATTTTATATGATTTCCTCAGTAGTTAGTACAGTGAAACCTGTCTAATCCGACACCTGAGTATTCCAACATCCTGTCAAATCTGACATGATTAAATGGTCCCAAAGAAAGCTTTTAAATGTCTTTTAAACCTGAGTATTCCGACATCCTGTATAATCCGACACATTTCTATGGTCCCACAGTGTGTCGGATTAGACAGGTTCCACTGTAGTGCCCTCGGTTTCAAGAACGGTAAGAGTAATCAATATCTATATAATTTTAACTTTAATCTTATAAAGGAAAAATTCATACGTCTTATTCAATGGGCATTCAAAAAATCCGATTGTGAATATATATGTTCTAATTCCTTTAAAATACATTTTAGTAATACAAAACAAAAGAATTCAACTAATTGAACTTGTTTTGATATGATTTCAGCACTTGAATT
Organism: Modiolus philippinarum; assembly: GCA_002080025.1. NCBI lineage: Eukaryota > Metazoa > Mollusca > Bivalvia > Mytilida > Modiolidae > Modiolus > Modiolus philippinarum. The sequence goes on from MJUU01031301.1 coordinate 30,766, forward strand.
TTTACTTGACAATATATTCATTGGTTTCGGTAACTGTATTTATCGCCAGGTCATAGGAATTCCTATGAGTACCAATTGTGCACCACTTATAGCGGACCTCTTTTTGTACTGCTACAAATCTCAGTTTATGACCAACATCAGCAAAGACCCATCTAAACAGCATTTAATTGAAAAGTTTAACAACACTTTCCGATATTTCGATGATATTTTAACTTTAAATAATGACGACTTCAATACGTATTATAAGGACATCTACCCTAAAGAACTTACTTTGAATAAAGCCGATTCTGATAATCATCATTGTCCGTTCTTAGACATCAATTTTGATATAATGAATGGTAAATTAGATAACAAAATTTATGATAAAAGGGATGATTTTTCTTTTCCCATAGTTAATTATCCATTTCTGGATGGCGATGTTCCATTAGCGCCATCATATCGTGTTTACATATCTCAATTTGTTCGATTTGCTCGAGTATGTAATAACGTTTGCGATTTTAATGAACGGAATCTTTTCATGACTGAAAAACTATTACATCAGGGTTTTCGTTATCACAAACTAGTTAAAACCTTTACTAAGTTTTATCATCGATATAAAGACTTAGTTCATAAATACAATGCAACCTGTAAACATCTAATCAAGGCTGGTATTTCACATCCCTCATTTTACGGTAATGTTTTACATAAGAGTAAAAAATACTTAAACTCGCCTAACAAACTTATAAAACCTTTAAATCGTCTAATTCATAAGGGTTATAATTACGGTATTGTCGTCAAGTCATTACGTATGGCCTTCTTTGGTATTAACATTGATTTTTTGATAGGGTCTTTGCAATTAAACTAAACACATTCTAAATTTATAAAATCTGTATTGCATGGACACGGGTTATGTATTCCGGTATAAACATGACATCATTATTCTAAACTTCTCACAGGAAGGGATCTTGGTGGAAGCTGTATACTGAGGGTACATAACGGTGATTAGTCTGGAGCTGGCATGTCAGTTAACTGTTAGTAGTCTCTAGTGATGTCATGTTTTTGTCCGTATATTTAGTTCTTTCAGTTTCATTTTTCACAATTGACTCAGTCCTGTTGCCAACTGAATTTTACTGTTGTTACAATTGTTTTTTGTTTTATCACATTGGCTGTAGGGGGAAGGTTTGGATCGAATAAAACTAGTTTAAACCCGCCGCAGCAGGTTTGCGCCTGTCCTAAGTCAGGAATTTATTAAGCCTTTGTGTGTCTTGTCCTTTTTCTAGTTAGTTTACTTTATGTCTATAGGAGTCTAGGATGATGTTTATTTCGCTGGACTTGATTGCTCTTTGTTCAGGGGCCGACTCCGACCTGCCGT
>MJUU01031301.1:32175-53475 GCA_002080025.1 Modiolus philippinarum
GGTATCGTCGATATAATTAATCTAATATATTGTAGTGAATTCGTCATGTGGCTTAATTTTCATCTTTATATCTACTTGAGCAAAGCATTCAAGTCATATGTTGTTTCGAATCTCTTTTCGCCCAGTTTTCGGATGTAAAACAAAATATATACTGTGGAACTTCTTGGTTGTGTTTTCAACACTTCTTGTAAAATGTGATGTGAATACATTCGATATATGTGAAGTTTTAACAAACAAGACGTCATCTTCTAAAGTTATAATAACACAAAAATTTGATTCTCTTATGAAATGTTCTTCGCTTTGTACACTTACAGAAGAATGTATTGTTTTTGCATATAATTTACTTGACCTGACATGTTCAGTTTTCCGAAATAGAGAAACGGAGTATATCACAGAAACCAGACCATCGACGCAGGTTTTCATGAAGAATATAGGTAATGGTATAATAGTCCTACATCTTAATTTTTTTTCTACAAAATAATATGATAATTTTCCATCAAAAAAGGAGATAAATTTTGCAAAGGCGAACATAGTTTTTCAATGAAACGTTTTGTATTTTACTCTTTCAAACTCTGTCCTTAGCTGATTTGTGGCATTTATTTAGATCCTGTTTATTGGTAATTCTCTATCAGTTTTAGAAACGTCTCGGTTTATGGTCTTCTTAATGTTTGCATTTGCTTTACACCGAAGTTTTAAGTGTTCAAAGTTTAGTTTACAATTTTTGACATTGCAGTATTGTCGAGGTCCGGATATCATATTTTTTCGTTATATTCTAGTAAGACTAAAATATTTCCTTTTCCTAAAAAAGTGTTGGTTCGAAGTATTTATTCCTTTCTTCTTATATTTTTTCAATTTCTTTTTCTTCCATTAATTATTTACAACATATATAACAATTTGTTAAATTTATAGAATATGTTATTTTCATTTCATTTAATACAATCCTTCGCTTCTCAGAAATAGCATTTTTGGCGGAGTAACATTCCTTTAGATGGAGTATTGCGATATATAAAAAAAAACAATAAAAAAAGAAGAAAAAGAATAGTGTTATATTAGTTTACAGTGACTGTCTGTAAAAGTAAATTTGTTCATAAAGAATGATTCGTATATGACGGCATCATATCTGCTTTTAAGGGAGTACGAGCCTCAGATTTCAGAAGCATTCTATATCCTCGGGTGTATCCATTCAAACAGTGCTAAAATTTTTTGCACATGGATCACATTTTCTCGGTCATAAGTCACTTTAAAATACATAAAATAGACTGTATTAAAAAATTTAATCAGCTTCCAATTATAATTTCATATATTTAAAGGCCTATAAACATCTTATGCAAATTGAAGGAAAACTCTGGAGAGATCTGTTTCCCGCCAAAATTTTGACGTCTTATATCTCAAAAATTCCTACATGGATTTTCAAATTTTTTTGCTCAAGTTGTTTCATTAGCAGTGCTCTTTAAAACAAAAGGTCAGAATTTTAATTATAATTACAAAATTTCTGACAGTCGTACTTCCTTAAAACCATTTGAACGAACAATATTTGATTAATACACTTAAGGGCATATCCAATAGTTTCAGGGGAGATCATAGAAAACACAGAAGAATGAATTTTTCCCCGGGAATATGACGTTCATAACTGAAACGTCACAAAGTTATTCCAGTTGTTATTGCGAAAATATAATTTGTGCCTTCCATTTGTTGGACTTCATGCGGGTTACCGACGGGAAATTTGTTAATAGTTGCATACTTTTTTGATTTACTCTTTCACTAATTAGTGACCTATATTGCTTTTGCTATTTTTGAGTAGTTTATTATTAGAAGAACACAACATTAGAATTTTATAAATTCGACAAATTGAGAAGTCTTTTAGAATATTGTAAATTTGACTGTAATATTCCATATTTAATACATAATACATACTTTTTAATTTAGTAAAATAAAAAAATAATTTCTTACATGTAATCATTTTCTTTTTTTGTAAATCCTTAAAACCTTTACTTTGTGTTTCTGTTGCTCTGGTACCGAGTAGATTAGAACTGCTTTCTCAATTAATTTTTGAACTATAAATCAATTTTCTTTAAAAAAAAACCGCAAAAATGGTCAATGTTAAAGGTCGATTCCCATGGAAACAAGATTGTCAACCCAATATTTCTTGTCATTTTTGGAATCCTCGGCACTTGTTCAACAACATATCTAAAAATTATGAAACAACGACAGTAGAATACCGAAGGAACAAAGGGGTGAAATTTACAAAAATCGAAGTCCAAAGACAGGGCAAAAACGAGAACACAGAAAACAATGACGCCAGACACAAAAACAATGACGCCAGACAGACACAAAGCACAGAACCAGAAACCACAACACTCAGAACAAAGGCACTCAGAGTGTGAACTCCAGTGAAACTGAGAGTGACATCAGGTGCTCCGGAAGGGTAAGCATATCCTGCTCTGTTAACAGCACCCGTCACACTGTGGGTGATTCAATCCGGGAAAATGTCAAAGTCGGTAGTCAAATCCGGTAAGACGTGAATCTAGCTGAAAATGTCCACTTTCAGACTTAAAAATATATGCAATCTGCACTCTTCGAGAATTTCCGTAATTACAGGCTCAGAGACTGCCCCTGTATCGCTCACCTAGCAAAATGCTTCACAAAAAGGGTTTTCATTGCTCTGCATGGTGGCCATATTTTTTGTTGAACCAGAAAAATTGACAAATCGAGGTAAAAGACTTTCCATATACTATTCTTTTTTAAAGTTTGGATAAGTTTGCTTCAGTGGTTTCAGACGAATAACTAAATACCGAAGTCACTGTAAATTTACATTCTGCGTATGCGCATTTCGACAACTTATGTCTCATCAGTGCAGATTAAATCAAAACACTTGGAAATCCATGAACCGAAATATGTGTAAACGCTGATAGAGAACAAATTACCAACAGGATCTAAATAGGAAAGCCAAAATCAGCTAAGGACAGAGCTATGCAAGAGGGAGATACTCCTTAGGTATGAACAAAATTTTCTTAAATTTAGATATTGCAAATTTTCAAATATAATCGGTTTTCGGGCCAGCACCGAAGTGATGACATAAGGTCAAATGTTAAATATAAGTTCCGCGCTGGTTGTGATTTGTTTTGTGAAAGGAGAATGAAATTAGCAATTTTATGAAGAGCCAAATGCATCATTCCTCGAAAGTTTAGTTGAATTTGCTTCAATGGTTTTACAAGAGTGGATGAAAATAATGATTTCCGATAGGGTCCTATGTTACATATAGGTTCCGTACTGACGGCCATGATTTTGTCGAATCAAATGAACAGACGTTGTTAAGGACCTTCCCTACGTCATTCCTGTAAAATTTTATTGAGTTTGCTTCCATTGTTTTGTTGTCATTAAAGACGGAAGTGAGCAATCTTTTGAAGGACCTTCCATATGTCATTCCTGTAAAGTTTGGTTGAATTTGTATCAGTGGTTTCAGAGGAGTTAATGAAAATAATGCTTTTCCTAAAGGGTCCAATGTTTTGCATTAGTTCCGCGCCGGCGGTCATGTTTTTTGGCGGATAAAAACCAGTCGAGCAATCTTCGTAAAGGACCTTCAAAACATTATTCCTGTAAAGTTTGGTTGAGTTTGTATCGGTGGTTTCAGAGGAGTTAATGAAAATAATGCTTTTCCTAAAAGGTCCAATGTTTAGCATAAGTTCCGCGCCGGCGGTCATGTTTTTTGGCGGATAAAAACCAATCGAGCAATTTTCATAAAGGACCTTCAAAACATTATTCCTGTAAAGTTTGGTTGTATTTGCTTCAGTGGTTTCAGAGGAATTGATAAATAATGATTTTCCCACAGTGCTCAATCCGTAGGCCATGATAATGCCACATCTAAACGAATAACTAAATACCGAAATGATAAATCTTTGTAAATGACCTTCAAACATCAATCCTTTTTAAGTTTGGTTAAATAAGCTTCAGTGGTTTCAGGGGAGTTGAGGAACATCTGAAAAGTTAACAGACGAAAAGACGACGGACGCCAAGTGATAACAATAAGTCACACTGACTCATTTGGTCAGAGGAGCTAATAACAGACTACCATGCTTTCAATGCAATCTAATGGATAATTTCCAACTAATAAGGTATACAAGTTAAAGACATTCTTAACCTTGATCAAGATTCACTATGTTTTATTCAGAGGATACTGCTGATAATAAATATGAATCGTGCTTTAGACTTATTCAGTATTTATATATTTAATGCCCTTTTCAGTTTAATATTTACCACCTTGAGGAATATTTATTTAGTTTAGCATTTTCTTAAACCCAAAGGAAAATCGGTCATTATTGGTATGATTTTCCTATTCCCAAAGGAAAAATATTTATTTCAGATTATTGTTCAATTCTACTTCAGAATATGTTGTTCATTAAATACATGTATCAACCTATTACACAGTCTGTGACTTTATATGGTATATAAAACTTTGTAATGGGCGAGAGCGTAGCTCAAATCCCAATATTAAATTTAGTGACCGTGTATATAACATATTAGGTCACTTACACTCTGTGTAATGTTTATACCTTACCGATAGTCCATTACACATATAAAAACCACAATAAAAATGTAGTTGTGACATGGTGATGTCATGTAATGGCTGCCAATGACTGTATATTTTTCACTGTAACCCCGTATGGAATATATACGGTCAGCACGTGACGCTGTATGAGCAATCAGCATTTCGGAAATTTACTAGAGGTATGATATAAACATATTTTAGTTTCCTTGACACTTATATAACGTATGAATCAATTTTCACCAGATTAATAATTCTGGCGAAACTTCTATTATGGAACTAAATGACGTTTAAAAATATTTATTAATCATTGTCGACTCAAACCTGAATAATTATCAATAAAATGATAAAAAAAACAACTTAGTTACTGAGGAGACAATTAACTAATTAAGAAAAATAATAATTAACTCTAAATAATAATAACTTTCAAACACTAAAAAGGATTTTTAGATCGAAGACACAGGCTTACCTAACTTTCTTTCATATAAAAAAATCGATAAGAAACTTTACAATAGAATAAAAAAGATAACAGGAAACACCTACAATGGCCGAAAACATAGCCACATGCCACAAAGTAAATAGGAACTGCACAAGAAAAAAACCACAATAAAAATACACTAGAGGCTCAGAGACTGAGATTGTATCGCTCACCTGACAAAATGCTTCTATGACATGCATGACCAAAAATGATGTTTTTACCAATGGGGTCTAATGTTTAGCTATGTTCTCCATTAGCACCCATCTTTTTTTGTCTGATCTTTTTGAAATGAGTAATTTTTGCAAAGGACCTTCTATACATTTCGTTAAATGCTTGAATATTTTCAAAGAAGATGGTGAAAAGGATGGTTTTCTAATACCAGGCGCCAATGTTTAACTATGTTCTGCACTGGAGGCCATGTTTTTTTCGGATCGGAATGAAATGAGCAATCTTTGTAAAGTACCTTACATACTTCATTACCGAAGTTAAGGACCTTCCATATATCATTCCTGTAAAGTTTGGTTGAATTTGCTTCAGTGGTTCCATCAAAAAAGATGAAAATGTGATTTTTCCCTTAGGGTCCAATGTTAAACCATGTTCCGTTCTGGCAGCCATGTTTTTTTATCGATTTGGAACGAAGTGAGCAATCTTTGTTTAGGACCTTTAATTCATCATTTCTGTAAAGTGTGTTTGAATTTGCTTCAGCCGTTTCAGAGAAGAAGATGAAAATGTCATTTCCCATAGGGTCCAATGTTAAACTATGTTCTGCGCTGGCGGTCATGTTTTTTATCGGATTAGAACAAAATGTACAATCATTGCTCAGGACTTTTGGTACATCATTCCTGTAAAGTTTGGTTGAATTTGCTTTAGTGGTTTCAGAGTAGAAGATGAAAATTGGATTTTCCCATAGGGTCCAATGTTAAACCTAAGTTCTGCGCTGGTGGCCATGTTTTTTTGTCGGATCGGAACGAAAGGAGCATTCCTCGTACAAGACCTTCCATTCATTATTCCTGTGAAGTTTAGTTGAATTTGCTTCAGTGGTTTCAGAGGAGAAGATGCAAATGTGAAGTAGTTTAACGGATGACGGACGCCAAGTGATGGCAATAGCTCACAGACAAACGTAAACAACGATAGGAACTCGGGACAGCCGGACTTGGTACCGGCACTAGCAAAAGCCAGTGGTAAGGTTAAACCAGTTTATTGGTACCCAAACTCCCAATTTCTCTGTCCCGTTTCCCTATAGTATAATAAACATACGAACAAAACCCATACAGGCAGACTTCTAATACCATGACCACAACGTGAAAAGAAAAATGGGGGAAACAAAACGTAATTTTGAAAAATGTGTCAAGGATAGCTCGTCGCTAAACTGCCGGCTAGCTCAAGGAGCCTAGTCTGCTGGATAAACACTGTCGCACTTCGGAAGAAAAATCAAATTCAAAACTCTCAATGGGTTTGGTAAGGAATCATCATGTATTTCAGTAGACATCGGCAGTATCAGTGAGAGGCCAGTATGTGTGTAAAATTCTAAAACCTGCTATGAATAATTTTTTAATTATTCAAATTTAAAATTGTTTCACTTGACCTGCATTATTTTGGACATTTTTTTTCTTTATTTTCTACAAAATAATTCAGTTCTATAGATAAATAATTGAAAACTTAGTAAAAATAATATAAAATGTCAAAAGACGCGTTTTAATTCCTTATTACTTTTACAAGGACTACATGCCCGACGAAATGGTATCATTATGGACAAGGTCGCAGTTGTTATTTTGTATCGAACACTCTTAAAACATGGCAAGATGCAGTGGTAAATATTAAATTTTTATTCTTCTGTTTTTATCTAACTACAATTATCGGGATCGTGGCAATTACATGTATCACCAATGACACATTTGATCACAAAATAGTCTAATTAAATTTAGCTCTCTATATTTTTAATTTGCGAAACAAAACAGACTACCTTGCCTTACACAAACGCTTGACGCCTAAACAATTTAACAAGGGAAATTCTCATAATAATTATCAAAGTGGAATTCAGTCTGAAGTTAAAAAAATGTCCTTCTTTTGCAAAATTGAATATAATAAATAAAAGTTGCATACATGTTCGATTGAAATTATGTTCCTCTTTGACTAATTTAATTTATGTATAAAGAAATAAAAAAATGGGTGCAAACACAATACAAAACTTTTTGTGCAATATGTTATTACTAATCATTGGAGGGAAATGTCATGACTGATCGGTAAACTGTTTTACATTATGAAAGCTTTCTGCCTTGATTTTAAGGACATTTAAGCATATTTTTGTTCAATTTTGAGGATAAGAAGAGAACTTATTTGTCGCAATGCGCATATGCAGAAACTAAATTGACAGTAACTTCGGTATTTTGTTATTTGTAACCACTTGGTCGATGTCTCTGCTGGTGGACTTTTAGTCTCCGAGGGTATTCACCAACTCAGTAGCCTGCATTTGATGCTGGCCCGAAACCGATTTAATTTGGAAACTTGCAATACATAAATTTTACAATTTTTTTTTGTTTAAAACAAAGCAATATCTCCCACTTGCATAGCTCTGCTTTTAGATGGTTTGGTTTCACTGTTTGGATTATATTGGTAATCTGTTCGGTATCAGTTTTAACACATATTTCTGTAGATGGGCTTCCAAATGTTTTGATTTGATTTCCATAGAAGATAACTGGGTCGATACCTCTGATAGTGGACTGTAAGTCTCTGAAGGTATTCACCAACCTAGTGGCCTGCTTTTAAACGTTCACAGAATGTTCCATACACATTGCAATTGTGCACGTTTGATTAGATTGTTTTTCCGGAATTCAAGAGGGAGCGGGGGTTTGATTATAGTTATCACTGCTCACAGTTTTTCTAGTTTAAATTTCATATATATGGTTGTTATAAGATTTATTTGAGCATAATACAATACATATTACATGAATGAATTGTTCTTTTAGTTTGCGCTTTGAATATAATTATGACTTTAAATAATTGAAAAGTATTTTGCTATGCAGGATCATACAGCAAATAGAGGTTTTTTTTGTGTTTAATGCAGATGTAAGAATTCGTATAAAATCTTTAATATTATTACAGAATTATTGTTGGGACGAAATGGATGGATACTAAACCAATGTCAATGACGAAAACGAAAAAGACTTCTTAGTGCAGCTTGTACAAAATACTGTAAACGAAGGTCAGTATTATATGTTCATTGTTTTGTGGTTTAATTTTTACTTATCTTGAAATTCAGATTCTACTAAAGAATTCATTCAAATGTTCGTGTTGTTCTGGAAAAAAAAAAGGTTTTATAAATAAAAATGCCAAAGTTTTTTATGGACAATATATCAGACAACGTCTTTTATGATGTGTAACTTAATTTAGTATTTGTATTTGATCAAACTATCGATTTATTTAAACTTCGAAAAAAATATTTGAATTAAAAAAAAAACAGCAAGGGCTTACCAAATTTAATTTAAAGATTCTGTCCTGGGAAATGATCCGTATATGAGTTAATTTGTAAAAAAAATGTGACATACAATAGATTATAAATGAATTCGACTATCACGAATGAATGATTCTGCAAAGTCGACAGAATATTATTTATTTCTCGATCAAAAATAAATCTGGCTTTGTTTAGATTATTCATTATTTATCTATTTGCATAATAGCATTATTTGGTAATTCTGATTCTAATTAATAGTTTAAAGAATATTTGTAGTATTTTTGTTCATCGGCAAACAATTACCAGAGCAATTAGAGTTTGTGTAATTAAAAAAAATCTCAGATGTATTCCACATATTGAGACAACCTGACAACGACATATTAAATAAACTGAAATAAACAACAATGTCGTAAAATTAAACCACTTGTACTGCTAACCCTAACGATAACTAGAGGTAACATCAGGTGTTCCGGACGTTTAACATTGTTTAACATTGTTTTCCGTTAAACACAATGAAATTCCTTCAGTGCTGTGGAGTACACTTTGTCTTCTTGTGTCATTTTTTAAGTTTAAAAAAATCCTGAGAAAATCTTCTAATCATAGTGAATCACCATAAGGGACCGACCATTTCACCTGAAGGGGGCTTATGGCTTTTTTTTCTGGACAGAAAATGAAGCGTGAAAATTTTTTTTTATTTTTACATGTGTATCAACACAATATTTTTTTTCGAAATTAGCATTATTTATTGGGAATAGAAAGCCTCCTTCAGAAAATTTCTTTTCATCATTTTGGCAGCCAAAATATTTTTTTCACATAATATCAGCTCCAAAATATTTTTTTTAGAAAAAACACAGCCCCCCCCCCCCTTTCAAGTTAAATAGTCAATCCCTGATTAGCTACTGCAGATGTTAAGATAACAGTAGAAATTAATGAAAGATAAACATCACAATTAAATAACAAATATCAAAATACCGAAGTTACCATTAGTTTATCTTCTGCGTATGCACATTTCGACAACTAATGTCTCATCAGTGCAGATTAAACCAAAACATTTGGAAGTGTATTACCGAAAAACGTGTAAAAGCTGATAGAAAACAAATAGCAAAAGGATCTAAATAGAAAAACCTAAATTCAGCTAAGGACAGAGCTATGCATGAGGGAGATACGTCTTACTTTTTAAATCATTCGACCCAAGTTATAATATGTAAAAAATTACAAAATACCGAAGTTACTGTATATTTAGATTCTCCATATGACCATTTCTTCAACTTATGTCTCTTTCAATGCAGATCAAATTAAACATTTGGAAGACCATTGATCAGAAATTTGAAAAATATGATAGGGAGCAAATAAAAAATATGTAAATGAAAAGCCAAATTCAAACTATTGTCAAGAAATACCTCTTGGTTTCATGTCATATTTCAGAAATTTAGATGTTGCAATTTTCCAATTAAAATCAATTTTCGGGTCAGCACCGAAAATCTGAATACTCTCGGGAACTAACAGACTATCATAAGAGGCTTCGGTCCAGTGGAAATAAATCATAAAATAGAGAAGTTTCTGCATAAAGCTACTTCGACAACTTATGTCTCTTAAGTGCAGGTAATATCAGAATATTTGGAAGACAATTAATCAAAAAGAAAAGTTTGTTACCATCTTTGTGAAAATACGAATATTTATTCTTATGATCACAATCATTGCGTAATTAAATATTGGCTTAAATAGTCAACATATCATTTGAAATTGTTGTATATACATAAAATGTATTGTTTTTCGTATGATTTATATATCAATAAATAGGTCAGTGAAAAAGACTTAATTACTTTCGGTTTCCTTTCATTTAAAAGGACAGGAAGATGGAATATATATACCTTTGGCCATAAGTTAAGGACCATCCGATTTGAAAGTTGATTTCAATGTCATATTTTTGAATTTGTATTTTGCGCTTTCACATGTTTGGTGTAGTGAGCATAATGCATTGAAATGCTGTCTTAGTTATTGAAAGTGCAAACATGCGTAATGAAACATTGATACTTCAAAGTTAAGGTACCCTTGTCTCCAAAGGTTATTACAAAGAGTGAAAATAATTTCCTTGTTCGTATCAATGGCTATTTTGACGTTGAAATCTAACAAAATGTGTTATTGGTAATTTTCTCTAGCATCTGTGTATTTTTGGTATTGGAAGTTTGCCAAATTTATGGAATGTTGCAGCCTAATTATTGAGGTCCATTTCATCAAACATTCATGAAAACTTTATTTGAGGTGTTTTTCAGTTGTCCTGAAAGCAATTTGTTCGCATTTTATCGTGATTAAAGTTAATTGATTCAAAATTTCATTATTTTTATGATAATTGTACTCTGTGCAAGAGTAAGATTTGTACAGGCATGAAAATTACTGTTACGTTTCTCGCATTTTCCCTTTTTATTGTTTGCGAGAACAACTTCCGACCATTCTTACCATGTTTATTGTGTACTAAGTAACGTAACTTATTGCGACTTTGGATCCAAAATCTAAAAGATTTAAAGATTCAGTAGTCCAAGTTATAGATATTTGCTTGCCTTACCCTCACTACGAAACAACGACAGTAGAATACCGAAGGAACAAAGGAGTGAATTTTACAAAAATCGAAGTCTAAAGACACGGCCAAAACGAGAACACAGAAAACAATGACGTTAGACACAAAAACAATGACGTTAGACAGATACAAAGCACAGAAACAGAAATTACAACATTCAAAACGAAGGCATTCATAGTGTGAACTCCAGTGAAACTGAGAGTGACATTAGTTGCTCCGGAAGGGTAAGCATGTCCTGTTCTGTTAACAGCACACGTCACACTGTGAGTGATTCAATCCGGGAAAATGTCAAAGTCGGTAGTCAAATCCGGGAAGACGTGAATCTAGCTGAAAATGTCCACTTTCATTTGGGATACTGACACGTCATATCTTTCAATGATGTAATGGTGACAGCCATAGAGTTTCTTGAGGGATGAAATTAACATTGGTTGAACAAATCCCTGACTAAGCAGCTTTTAGGACAGTGTTTTTGCTCTGTTCAAAAAATCACTGTACAAACTACACGCTCGACAGTAACGAATCAACTGTGAAATGTACACTCCATAGGCTGGAGAGGTAGGTATATTGCTGCTAGGAAAGGGAAAGTTCACAATTGGGAAATTAAAATCATCACGCTTGTCATATAGCTTAGATTTCAAACGTCCATCTCGTCAATATACAATAAAAGATCTAGGTACGAAGCTGAAGTAGGTGTTTCAGTTGTTTCTTTAATTTCAAGCTCATTTGGATAGATCTGATGTAAATACTCCTTGAATTTAGGATTGTTAAGAGAAAGAAAGTACATCGTCTATGTAGCGGAAGCTGAAATTAAAGGACTGGGCTAAATGTTTTGGTTTCTTTGAATAAGCCCTAGTAAAAACATGGCCTCGTCCGAGTAAAGGAAAAGGTCACCTAAAAGCGGCACACGAAAAGAGTATACAATAATATTACATATCCAAGGAAGGGATATAGAGTAAATGCGCATGAAACAAAGTCTCTTAAAATAAATTGTTTATTTATTTAATTGTTTATTTATCAATGTTTATTTTTATCGCCTTCAAAAACTGAACGAAGAAGATGTTTATTTATCAACGCTTTATTTTTGTTCTTCATCTTTAAGTCACTTTGCGACCTTCAAGAATTAGCTTTGCTCATACCTCATAGTAAGTTCAACACTGTCCCAAGCATCAGTTTATTGCTATGGATGCAGGATTATCAACAAACATAAAATTGACTGACAAAATTTTCTCACAAAAGCTGTCATCCGTTCCCAGACAAAAACAAAACTAAAACAAATCAATCACAACATTCAAACAACCATATGGCACTCATCGGTTTAAAAGCAAGACAACTTGGCATAATAAAAGCATGAGATATGGGCACCATAAACAAATTGGTCAGATTAACAATTTGAAGTTACAAAAATAAAAATGCTAAAATTTGAAAGTATGATTATCATAGTAAAATTTGGTAACATAATGTTATGATTTTTATCATTTTGGTTTTATCGCAAATTAATTTTCATTTTTTTCCATTACGACTCCTCTTGAATAATATTTCTTACAGTTATTATTTTCTTTAAATCAGTGAAATAAATGTACCACAAATTTCATTATAAAGTACGTTTATCGATGTGATATGTTTAAAATACCAAAGGCTATGGAGTAAATTAACATGAGACCACAACACATATGTTCACTTCAACTGCTATAATTTTATTGAACTGTATGGCGATTTCGGAAATTAATCCCTCGGTAGCAGCACTAGAATCCAAAGTAAGTGATAACCGAATCAAAAGAACGAACAATCCATGGACAATGGCAATATCGAATACAATAAGAAACAAGGACACCACTTGAGTACAGGACAAAAAAGAAAAATAATATACAGATGAACAACACGGACCCAATAAAAACCACGAGTGATATCAGGCATACCGGTAGAGTAGGCATCTTCTGCTTCTTATAAGACACCCGCCGTGTTGAACATGTCAACTCCGGTAGTAAAGTTAAATCAGATAGAGGAAAAACAAACCTTAGTTGTAGAGGGAAAGATCTGTTGTCACCTGGGAAACGGATATCCCATAGCGCTCCGCAAGACCGTCTAAGTTTTTGGTAACTTACCCTTGCTTAAGTAGTCTATCCTAAAGCAGCTGAGCTATATCAAGGAAGTCACTGTATCGCCCTCAAGCCCTTGAGTAGCGAGTGAGTTGTGAGATGAAAACTCCATATGCAGGTGCTTTGGAATGTTGCTACAAAGAAAAGGGAAGTTGACTACTGAAAAGGTGAAGTCATCGCGTTTGTCATACAGCCTAGTTTGTAGTGTACCTCTGTTGTCATTTTTCAACTGAAAGGTCAAGGAACATAGAAATAAGTCTTTTTGTTCTCAGGCGCAAACGATTGCTTTTCAACTTCACTTTTTATAAATAAAAAAAACTAAAATCTTGACGCTGCCATTTACATCTTGTATCACCTATGCTTTTGTATTCGAGGCAGTCATTCATATAGTATGACATTTTCTTTTTTTATTTTATGCATCACAGATACCTGGATAGGGGTCATGAAAATAACAAACGCCTTCATGTGGGCATCAAACAAGGATATTCAACCTCAGAGTTTATCGTATGTTGATTGGGCGCCATCAGAACCACATCAGAATGTAGGGACGGTAAGAATGTGGAAACAACATTCGTTCAAGTGGGACGAAAGGACTGCAACTTTCAGTTATAATTTCATTTGCAAAAAGGTAAGTTCGTTACAACTTCTTTGGAATCTGAGTTTATCCTAGAATAGTTAAGTGGTAATCTATATTATATAAAAAATGTACGAGGATCGTCTTTTGAAATGTCAAATTCGATAGAGAGGCGGATTTTACACTTCTTGCTGAAAATATCGAACCTGTCATGGTATCAAAAGTTTTTGCGGTATCTGTTTGTTCTGATAAATAGCAGTTGGAATCTGAAATTTGAGACAGATTACACGTGTAAGGTAAAAATGTTACATTAGACCAGGTCTTACCTCTGTATATCGTTTAACCCAAGCTTTAATTGAATATGTATGCAGTTATCCACTCCCTTTAATGTATATTATCATAAAAACTACATAAGATATCAAAATGAAAATAGCAATGCAAAAAAGAACGGATAGAAGCAATTAAGCCTGGAGACCTACCGAAAAGAAACAAATAACTTTCAGTGATGATTTGTGAAAACAGTTTGAAGTCAATGGCCAGAGAAATACTTGTATGTAATGCAATTGCTTTACAACACACAAACAACAAGCACAGAAAACACGAACTTTACATATGAAAAAGATTAGTGGTTACACTGAAAAGACAGTTCTGCTGCTTCACAACTGTTTGGTCGTCATCAATATATTGCATACAGTATACACGTGTATATTGGATTTTCCAAATGAAATCGATTAAGTAACTATCATCCACAATGGAAAAAAAGTAAAAGTAATCACAAAGTTATTGGAATTAGTGGTATGGTTATTTAGAGTGCAATTGGTTAATAGCATATTCTTAACCATACAATGATAGCAATGTTCTAAAATTATTTTTAACAATTGTAAAAGACATCATGGACATATTATGTTCAATTCGGAAATCAATCTAACGTTATAACAAAAATAAGTCATTTTTCATACAACATATATTTTTTCTTTTGTTTTGTAATCAATAGTTTTGTCAAATGCAAAACTTTAATTCTTTATGGTAAATTCAACATTTTCAACTTCACGAAAAGCCTGACGATTTCGAAAAACGATCACTGATAGTGTGACGGGTGCTGTTTTCCCTTCCGGACCACCTGATGTCGCTCTTGGTTATTATGGGAGTTTACACTGTCAGTTTATTATTATTTTTTTTTTGTCTTGTTTAATTTTAGTTTTGTCTTTGTCAGTGATGTTTGTGGTACCGATCTGTCATTGTCCATGTTTGAATATTAAAGTGATTACAAAAGCTTTTTCAAAATGTTACCTTGGTACTGTTTGAGGGTTAGAGAAGTTACCATGGTTTTAATTGGTTTTGACTTAGGGTAGAAAATGACAATAACCAATCAGTTATCAAAGAGATCTTTCAAAATATTTGCCTCACTGACTGTGTGACGGGTGCTGTATACAGAGCATGACATGCTTACCCTTCCGAAGCACCTGATGTCGAGGGTTCACACTGTAAGTGCTTTAGTTTTTTTGTGTTGATTATGTAGTGTTCGTGTGTTTTGTGGGCATGTGGGGTATTTGGTCGTTCATCTTCTGGTGTTCTTGCTTTTGCCTTGTCCCTGGACTTTGATTTATGTTATTTTGTGCTTTGTTCCTTCGGTATTCTACTGCCATTGATATATATGGAATATAGGACATTTTGTTTTTGATACGGACTTTATCACGGTCAGTATCAAGTGAGCCCGCTAGGGCGAGCTTGATGCGTTACGCCGTGATAAAGTCCGTATCAAAAACATCTTTTATCGGTAATTCACAAAATGATAAATAGAACGCTACAAGAAATTGAAATAAGTTGAAATTTATATTCAATCACAGCCAATTTATTGTCTATTGCAATAATTTATATGCATTCAACGTATTACGCGTATGAACACGACATGTAGTACCAAACATGACGTCAGCATAGCAACCCGCGCGTGACGCCTTTACAATGACCCGTTATTTTCTATCTCTGATACAGAGAATACCAGGCAATGCAGACCAAAGTAAATTCATACAAATTACCGATTAATACAGTTAACAACTCATTTTCTTTTGTCTGCATTTAGTTTGTACACCGATGTTGTCAACAGTGCGAAGTTTCAACCACCTTTGCAATTGTGACTACAGAAGTTTTACGTTTGACAGATACATGTATTTGTATAAGTGTTTCTATAGTGTTTCTAAATCTTATCATGTGGCACAGATTTTACGATTAAATTGTAATTCGAAAACATTACCCGCAAAATATAACCTTTAAGTATTATGGAGTTAAAAGTTTTGATTGAAACGTAATATATTTCACACAAAATACAACTTCCGGGTGAAATGTATGTGTCTAGAAGTCTCAAAATTGAACTAGACTAAGAGGTCCTATTCTGCAAATGAAAAAAGTGAGTAGATGTAGAGTTCATTACAAACCTGACAAGCACCGACAATAACTCAACACGTGACTTATCATTGGCATTGTGAGGGGTACCACGCGGAAGTAGAGCGGATATTACAAACCGATTCATTGTGTATATTATATCACACTGAAATATCGGAATGAAGTACAGTAAGAAACGCAATACACCTTATTCTTACTTTCGCCGGCGCCATTTTTACCCTGAACTGATTGAAATGGTTGCCAATCTCAGCTGGGCTAAACAGGGGAAATTCATATCTCTTTCTTTTGGGATAAAGTAAGTTGATTCACCTCACCTTTTCTACATAACAAGTCCTTAAAGATTGATACAACTTCATGCTACAATTTATTCCCTATGCTCATTACTACTGGCAGACGTCATTGACGCCGACTGACCTTTGTTGACCCCTATGTAATAACGGATATTTTCCGGAATGGAACAGAATTCGGTAAGTAAGAAAGTAATGTATAAAACTTCCCCGGCTATCCCGAGTTCCTATTGTTGTTTACGTTTGTATTTTGTCTTTCATTTGTGTTTTTCTGGTGCCGTTCGATTTTGAATTATGTCATGTGATTGTAGTTTTCGGCCATTGTAGGTGTTAACTGTTATCATTAGATTGTAATTTCGTTACTTAAACAACCACAGTAGAATAATGATGAAATACAGTGCCAGAATTGAAAAAAATCAAAATTTAGAAAACATACAAAATACATGGGAGATCCAATGAAATACAAAAATAAAACACAACACCCGAACTTAAGACACTTTAAGTGTGAATCCTAATAAAAACCGAGACTCAATTCCTTATCCGACGTCTTAGTCTGTCTTAAAATATTGATTACGGATACTGTAACATATTTCTGTTTCTTAATGAATGGAGATTTCAGTTGCAAAGAATTCAGAATTCGACGAGATATTCTTAACAAATCCGTTAAATTGGCTTTGGATTCCAGTGACCTGAAGACTTTACATATATACTGGCCTCTCACTGATACTGCCGATGTCTGCTGAAATACATGAAGACTCTTTACCAAACCCTTCGGGAAGTTTTGAGTTTGATTTTTCTTCCGTAGTGCGACAGTGTTTTACCAGCAGACTAGATTCCTTGAGCTAGCCGGCAGTTTAGCGGCGAGCACTCTTTGACCCTTCTTTCAAAATTACGTTTTGTCTTATGCTTTTTCTGCTCCAAGATAGTGGTCATTGAGTTAGTAGTCTACCTGTATTGGGTTTTATTCGCGTGTTTATGATACTATAGGGAAACGGGGTAGAGAAAGGGGAGGTTTGGGTACCCATAAACCGGTTTAACTTTACCACTGGCTTTTGCTGGTGCCGCTACCAAGTCCGGCTATCCCGAGTTCCTATCGTTATTTATGTTTGTCTCTTGTTTTCATTATTGTTTTTCTGGTGCAGTTTGCTTGTAAATTGTGGCATGTGATTGTAGTTCCTGGCCATTGTAGGTGTTTGCTGTTTTCCTGTTTTTGTAATTTGACTGAATTCAAAATCTACCACAATCTATGCAGTAAAAAGCTGAAGGTAGTTGCCACCATTACTTTTTAACATTTGGTCAGATATGCGGACTACTCTGGCTTTTTCTATATCATAATTTGTAAATATTTTATGAACACCCATTTTCATATGTAAAAGCATATACCTTTAAGGAACTTAGGACAAAATTTCAAGAAATTGACATTATTTCCTTGACTTGATTTGAAAGACTTACAAATTCTTAAGCAAAACCTATGAAAATCGTAGAAAACAGGCATTTCCCGCCAAATTCTAATCACCTGTATGCCAAAATTGAGCGCACGAATCTATATTTTTTTCTTATTTATTGTCATTTTTTCGGGAATAGCAATGAAGTGAGATTCACATGAGACATAATCTCTACAAATACATGGCATATCCAAGCAATGGAACAACTCTTTAAGTGTTGTTCTTCATCTTGAAGTCACCACGAGGCCTTCAACATTGAGCTGGGCGCATATCTTATAGTAAGTTCCAGTTAGCACTGGTTTCAGCGGAATTCATTTCTAGATGTCAAGCAACGCTATTTTCATGTTTTATGACTAATGTATGCGGGACTATTTCCGAACACTTTAATGAAATTCTGATTACTTCCATTCAAAGGTAGCAACTTCCCTCAGTACATCCTAATTGATCAAAGGTTTTCAATATGCACATCTTATCAAAAAATTGTCAGTTATGTTTTCAAAACGGAATGTTTTAAACATAAAATGTATTCATATTCTTAAGATGTACATTTGCTATGTAATTTCAGCCAGCAACGAGATGTTAATATGACCATTGCTATTGTGAGTTTTCTTTTGGTGGAATTCTGATCAGCTGCAGCATTTAGCAAACAGTACTCTGATATCAAAGAGAAGATGAACAATAGATATTTTGACAAAATTTTAAAATAAAAAGAAGAAAATTTGTCTGTCTTTGATTAATAAAATGAAAATGCATGTATGTGATGGTCTCATGAAATATATATATTAACTTACTTGTCTTTAACGTTTGCTCATTTTTAAATATAACCAAAATCAAGGAACAGTAATTGTTATATTTATTGTAATAATGTTAGAAAATGAAACGGAATAATATCAGCGAAAATTGAAACGCTAATTTTTCGTATACATTGTACCCTTTCCACTCAAATCTGTGAAAATATGACCAACCAAAATAACCCGTTATGGTGTACGGCATAACACTAGTTGTTAGTACATCAACAATAAATATTTTTATGTCAGCTGTTCGATTTTTTATCCAGGAATCTTATGCAGATAAGCTGTAACTTTGCTAGAATTAGCTGCACACAAACTAAAGAAAATAAAAATTAGCTCATATAATTCCTTATACATATATATATCGGAAATGGTAAGAGCCATGGTAACAATAAACAGAAAGCTTATATCTAGAGGAATCCAAAGAAGAAATAACCATCGAAATCTGATGAAAAATAAAGATTTCACATATTTCGAAAAATTGCAATTTTGGCCCTTTGACCTTTGACTCTTGTAGCTTGGAAACAGTACATGTAAGAGCTACACAAAATCTGTTAATCTAAAGAGAAAAACGCCATCAAAATCCGATGAAAAATAAAAATTTTAGGTAATCTGCAAATTTGCAATTTTGTCCCCATTTGGCCCTTTGTAGCTCGTAAAAGAAACAAATTGTCAGAAATCTGATGGTGCACCTCTATGTTTATTTTCAAAAGGAATCCATTGCAAAAAACTGCATCAAAATCGAACTAAAAATAAATAAAATAAAATTTTTGAAAATCGCCCCTTTTGGGCATATTTATCTCCTCAACCATACATGCCACATAAATCCGTTGACATACTACTGATAGGAAATTTAATTAGAAACACATGGAAAGAAACCCCATCAAAATCCAATAAATAATAAATATTCTACAGCCAAATATGTGAAAACACCCAATTTTGCCCTTTTTGGTCCCTTGTTTAAACACGGGAGGGGCCAAAATGTCCAAAACCCAACCCAGCTTTCCTTTTGTGCCAAGGAACACTGTGGTAACATTTTATAAGGATTGGTTGGCTAGAACTTAAGTTATTGACCAAAAACAAAAGTGTCTACAGATGACAACGACGCCGGACGACGACAACGACGACGACGACGACAGCGCCATACCATTATACGACCTCAAATTTTTTGCGGTCGTATAATAAAAATGAAAGGATACCGAGGACACAAAGTCTCTCAAAATATATGGAAGAAATTATCAATGGAACAACGCTTTTACTGTTGTTCTTCATATTGAATTTAAAAAAAAATTTTTTTTTGTGAACATCTTCATGTATTTTACCGAAGTTCTAGAACAAACAAGCCGACTTTTGTCAAAAGAAATTTGAAAATGAAGCAACAGCAACAATTTGTGAAGAAAGTGTACGGAGGCAGAATTCACATTTGCTTTTCTTATAATGGTTTGGTTGTAAAGTTTGTTGTAAATAGAGTTATTCCTGTCCACGTGAAAAAGTTATAGGAGCAACAAAAGTGAAGTTTTCAAAAATTTTTATTGGAAATTCAAAAGTCTTCTATTTTTTTAAGAATTTTTTTAACATGATTATAAAAACATTGTGTATATGAAAAAGAAAGGAAATGGGGTAAATGTCAAGAAGACAACATCCCATATCCAGGTTAAAACGACCCAAAACAAAGCATCTAGGGGTCACCGTACGGTCTTCAACGCAGTGAGGAGCCTCACACCGCATAGCAAGCACTAAATATTCTGACAAGTATTTAAAGAGATATTTCCGTTTGAATTGTTTAATGTACATAGACCAGCAGTGTTAGTGGAGCATTTCCTTTGAGTTTCAGTATATAACCAATGATAGGTGTAATATAAAGATTTCGAAGTTCTAAAGCTGAATATCAGGTTTGGAAAAGTTCATATAATTTTGTCAACACAATAAGTCGAAATCACAAAATTTCACGTTGACAGAGCATATTTGTAACATGTAAAACTAATTATACAATACATTTTACAAAAATGTTTTAACAGAATAATGCATAATAATAGTGTCTGATTATTGAACCCTCTGAAGTATAGAAATATGCAGCCAGGAAAGTAAGGTATAGATAATTTATTGATTTATTCATGAACTTTTACTGAAACTTGTTTCTGTTTTTCAAAAAGGAGTACTCGACTACGTAATAAATTGTCTTGTACAATTTTTTTCTTCACGTAAATAATCTGAAAGCGCCAAATTTTATACAAATATAAAAATTAAGATATTTTTCCCCAAAATCATATCAAAAAGATATGTTATATAGGGAATAATACATGGCAAAATCCGTATCACATGTCGTATCATCCCGAGTTACCAATATCAGCCCGAGGGCCTCTGGCCCGAGGGATGATATTGGTCGAGGGATGATACGGCATGTGATACGGATTTTGCCATGTATTATACAGTTTATCATATATTTAAACAGAGGACTACTTAATACTTAAAAAATGGAATCCGTAAGAGAAAAGCAAGTATTTTGTGAAAAAAAACAATTTCTAATTGGATGGAAAGGACTGGAAGTATGGTATAAAATCTAACATGTAAAAGAAAAAGGTTTGCTAGATTTTTTAAATTGACACCAAAATTCACGCCAAACAAATTTTTGTTACCCCTGAAAATTTTTTTACCCCCCC
>MJUU01031301.1:53485-76696 GCA_002080025.1 Modiolus philippinarum
CCCTCGATTTTTTTTACCCCCACTTTCATTTTAAAAAATAAGTCGAATTAAAAACATTTTTTTTGGAGAAGGGTATGATACAGGTCTAGCCATGCGATAAAGGGTATGCGATAAAGGGTATGACGTCATAGTGTGAATACGGAATGAAAGTCATGTACTGTATCACATAATCAAAACGTCTGTATTTGTTACTAAACATATGATAAATGATTGAAACATCCTTTTTAGTTGTATGCACTGTGGTCATATTGTCTGGTATGCAGAAACTAAATTAACATCAACTGCGGTATTTTGTTATTCAGTACTTTAGTTCAAGTAGTTCAACACGTTACTAAGGACCAAAATCGTCCTTATCAACCTTATCACACATTACAAATATTATCAGAACACAAACAAGATTGAGGCACATAATCCAATTCGTTACTGTCGTGTTCTGGTAAGCATACATTTTTGATGAATATTAATTTCGTTATTGACAACGATACACAATATAAATAGCATTATTTTGCATTAGTAAAAAAAGCTTATATAGCCAGAATCATGTTACCGTTTGAAAATGATATACAACGATATTGGAAGGATACGGATAAGAACATTGAGTTTACCCGTCATCTGAGAAAAAGAATTTACCGAAAGAGATAGAAAGCAAGGTGATATACCACGCAATTAAGGCAAGAATGCAACTACTAGTATATGTTAGGTAATAAGACATGTACGGGACATTGAAATAATCCAAAAGAGTAAGGTGGAAAAATACTAATCGGAAACTGGCATAGATATTGAGATAGGGCAAAATGGCTCAAAGGCCAGACATTTCAATGCATTAATCATGTTAATAGAAGATATTGACTTTTGATAAAGATTAAATTATAGCATTAATTATTTAGTAGTCACATAAGTAGAAAGAGATGTACCTAATGTATATTTAGTTATGTTTGACATAAGTATGAGACACACATTAACAGCTATGATTATTTGTTATCTAAAGGGGATAGTGCGAGTGGGAGCTATTTGAATTTGCTAGGTAGACAAACATGCAAAAGTTTTTAACCCATCTCGCTAAGGAGAAAATATGCCCAATCTGCCAATGGGAAAGACGTAGATGGAGAAGATACTTAAGGTTTCTTATAAGAGAAACATGCGTGTGATCTTGTTAATCATTGACATTTTTTTTCACATTTTGGTTTATGGATTCCTATTGTTTTGATTCTATTTGCCCTGAGGAAACATAAGATGTCGAAATGGCCATATGGAGAAACTAAATTCACATAAACTTGGGTATTTTGTTTAGATATATAAAATGCAAAAATTCCCAAGTTGCATAAAATAGTTAACTTCGTTATGCTGTACACGTGTTTGAAGGAGTAACCTCTCATCAGCAGCATTAGAATCAAGAAATAACCAAAAAAGAAGTAAAAAAAAAGGTACTCACTACCAAAAATATCGAAACACGAGGCCTAATCAAGTACAAAGATCTACCAAGTCCAAGACACGTAATGAAGCCTAAGTCTTTTAGGTGGTAAGAATTTGATTAGAAAGTTATAGTTTAACATTTATTTTGTAAATGATATACGATATCGGTAAACATTTACCTTGTTAATCATTTAAGGAATTCATTAACATTCTTCTTGATAGTCAATTAACACAAACAAGACTAAACTGGTAGTGGAAAAAGTTACACTACTCGTTTTACCCTTAAATAATTTTGTCCAGTCTTGACATTATTGGAAATCATCAATAGTTTAGACATTTTATTTCACTAATCAACCCACATTTGATTTTAGTATAATTATCATACAACAAATTAATAATGAACAAGCCTAGGAGTGTTTGATTCCGAGATTTGAAAATTATGCTGTCTTGTGTAAAATGTTTTCCCTAATCAATAAAGGGGAGGGGGGTTTAGTGTCTTCAAGGCTTAGAAAGTGATTGACGTGCAAGCCTTTGGATGAGTGCCAAGTACAAATATATTTGATATCGAAAGACAATAATAATACATTGTTTTTATCCTGCAATACATAAAACAACTTCATTTAATGAAACATCTAATCTAAAAACTATTATTTGTCTCCATAAATACCGGAAATGGGCGTGGCTTAAATTGATATCTAGTGAAGTATAAGCCAGTATACGTTGAGCGTTACCTGTATAGTAAAAGCTACCATTGCAGAATAAAAGTATTCAAGGTAATTAAATTATCTTTATTGAAAAAGCACAATTTTACTCCCTTGGGAGTTGATGGCAATACATATAATTACAGTACAAAATAAAGTGATTTTTAAACAGAAATTATCATTTAAAGGTAATTTGGGTTCCAATTACTTCTTGTTTTTAAGTTATAACAATCACTACAAACTTTTTACTGTCTACCTTACATGGGAAATACGTTATCCAACATCTAGTAATTCGAAGCAGTTATTTGACAAATAATTTTTGCAATTTCGTCTATTCTTTCAGCTTTGAAATGAAAAAAAAAATGTTCACGAATCATTATTTCATGAATGCGTGAATGTGTGTAAAGCAGACTTAAGTGAATTTCTGGGTACTTGAACATTTCATTCATAAAATTTCATTTATGCACAGTATTTTTTTATCTATAAACAAATGAAACATTTTGGCAATTGACGTGGATCTGAAGTACTTTCACAACCTTCATTTAATTTATTTGAATCAGATATTCAACTATAAAAGTTAAAAACATACAACAATATAATTATATTCCATTATTTAAAGAGTTTGAAACATATACTGAGTGCCAATGAAAACGCAACACTTAATTTTTTTAGAATTTTTTTTCACATAAATAACAATTTTCAACAAATGTAACTGTAAATTTACTTTAACTTAACAGGCTTTAGAAAAAAACAATTTTCTGCATGACTGATTTTGGAAACCACACCAACCGCAATACATCGCATGACATGCACAAAAATGGGGTTTTGGCGCGAATTTACGCATGATTGGTTTTCTTTATTATCCATTACAAAGCTTAACCCTGTGAAAACATTTTCCCATCTCAAAGTTTTGGAACTGGTTTTCATTTAATCCATGAATGATAGAGGATTTAAAAATTCCCTGGGCTGTCTCTAAAAATGTTAATGTTTTCCCAATTAACAGACATTACTTTAGCGTCTATCTTCTATGAACCAAAATAAATCGGTCTGAAATTTTGGCAGCTTCTTTTAGAACTTTTTGGAAATATTTCTGCAAATTTTCATTTTTAGGTTTAGAATTGAAATTCTCAACAAAAAAAAAAAAAAACAAAAACAAAAAAGAAAAAAACAAAAACAAAAAATGCACCACTAACGTGTATTTCTATGTTCCTTAATATTCAAAAGCAAATATCTTTCCAAAAAATTGTCAGAACTTGTTGATTTTTTTAAAAAATGTACACATTGTTCCTCTTATCACGGAGACAACATTTTGAAAAAAAAATGACAAATTTTTGAATTCTCAAAAAATACACCAAAGAACTCAAAAGTAATTAAGGAAGATGAATTTTGAACGATTTGTGCTTCTACTTGTAAGATATGGTTAAAAATTACTGTTTTTGTAACTGCAGACAATACAACTTCAGAACAATGCCATTATGAGAAGAGCAATTCTTTTGCTTTTTCTTTTTTTTTGCACTATCAATAGTAACCGTGTTGTAACTTTAAAATGAGATTTTTTTAGCGACATCCGTATTCAGCAATAAACAAGTGGTGCTTTTCTTTTGTTTTTAAGTATATATTCATTTCACGATATTGTGCTATTTGCAGATTTTAAGTTCGTGACATTTTCAATAACCAGTTAATTCACGATATGACAGGTTCTCTTTTGTGGAAGATCATTTAATGATCCAATGAGTCAATAGTGACAAATCAGAATTAGAATGACTACATAAATTTTACTGAGAGCCAATGAAAACGCAACACCTAATATTTATGTTTTAGAAATCTTCTATGTCGACATAAATTTTTTTTCTTTGCTAGATAATTAAGCTATAATTAAGCGGACATATTTTAACGGGGAATTTAAACATCATCGAAGATTAAAGAAGTTCAACAGTTCTTTTGAAAAGGGCCTAAATATCGCCCACCTTCCAAAATTAACCGGCAAGCTTGTTTTGAAATCATTAAAGACGCAGTCACTAAAATGGTGCAAACGGGAAAGTGCAGACAAACACGCACTGAATTTGTTCAAAGATAAAATTATTACCAAAGTCAGCAACAGAATTAATTTTTATAAAGATAATTATGATGAGCCACATCCTAAGCTGTGTGTTAAAAGAATAAAGTCTAAATTGAGAGATCTTTGCAAAAAAAATATGTCTTTGTACCAGTTGACAAAGTTTCTATCAACGTTTCAATCATTTGAAAGAAATACTATATCGATGTCCAACAAAACGAATTGGACAAGTCTAAGACTTTCAAACGCACCAATTGTAATGAACAAGCTCTCACCAAACAACATTACAAGGATACAGAAATGCTCAAAGTTCCACCTAAAGATAACACATTGCCTACAATGTTTCAATACTATCATAATACACATTGCTGGAAATATTATATGTTGATTATATCATGCATAAATTATTGTGTTTATATATGTTAACTTCATTTCTGTCATGTTCTCCATTGGTTTGTTATATATATTTTATAATTGTCTGCCAATTGTTACAGTTTTGTACTGTCTTTGTGTTCAATACAATCTGAATCTGAATCAACACAGTTGCCCAGGAAACGTTAATCACGGCCAACGAGATTTCGAAGTTGTCCAATAGAAACGTCAAGAAATTATTAGCATATGAGGTGTTATTACTTGGCGCTCGACCAATCAAATTGCTGTAAAAGCGATTCAAAAAGTTCATATCTAATTCCAGCTTCAAAGTCTCGTTGTATACCACAAATAAATATCCGTGCAAGGAATAGATAATAATTGTGCATTATAAGAGAAGATTTTTTAACACTGTAAATCCAACAAATTCGTGGTGTAATAAAAAAGGGAATCCCACTATTAACTATGTTATTTTTCAACGTTTTGAAACTGTGAAATCCCAGTAGCATATACTATTTAAGTACAAAGACTTGAACAGTTCTCAAAATGATGCAAAATCTAGCTTTGATAAAAGGAAAATAAAAGTAAAAATATCCTTTGTTCAAACTGGGGTTAGATACAAGTAGCTGGGGTGATATGACTCAGATCAGAGCTGGGATGTAATTATGTAATAGTAACTTGTAGGTACAGGTCCGTATCAAGGTTCGTAGACATTCTGTAAATCTGATGCAGCCCTCTTCACAAGTTACTATAACTTCTATCTAATTGAACAACCAGTCAAACGCTTAAGTTTCAGGTTATCTCTTTTTGTTTCGTCGGTAGAAGTTTTGGAAAAAATCGATCTGTTAATGAAGCCTTCATCTCCGTTGCTAGCTATGATTTTTTTAACCTTTATACTACATAACTGCATACTCTTATCAAAGAGAAATTTTTGTATTTCATCATATGGTCCTTCAAAAAACGACGATGGACATTTGCGCAAAAAGGTAGGACATTTACCCCCAAAAAATTGAGGACAATTGCGCAAATGAAAAGAGGACATTTGCGCACACGAAAAGTGGACATTTGCGCAAACGATAACTGACTTCTTTCCGATCAGTTGTAACCCAATTGCGCAAATCTTTATTCAAAATGTTAATTTTTATTTATATGACCTCTTCCGTAAGCCGGACTTCGTCTGGTGCATCTTCCAAGATGTCTTCCACAAAGCAATCCTCTACTTCTTTTGACGACAGTTTTCGAAGTCAATAACAAAGGTCGAGTCTATTACCGATATCATACTCACAGTCTGTGTATTATGTGATTAGATCTTTCGCCACCAATTTTGACCAAGATGAAATCTCAAGCATTTCACGAGAGCGAGTGGAAACAAATCAAGATTTGTTTCAAGATTTCAAGATTTATTTAAATGACTCAATTTGATGACAGCTTATTGAAGTCCACATATATGATCGTAGATGTTTGTTGGTAATTATCTCCAATAACTTTGTAAAACAGTTCAGATTTGGCAGGTACACCTAGTTGCCGTTTTCATATCAATGAATGATAAAGTTGCTTGAAAAAAATTCAAAGCACACTAAATAGTTCCGACCATTAAAATTTCTTCTACTTCATATTTTGTGTGAATTTGTGCGATCACATCGATCAAGAATTAGGTCAAACAACCATTGGAGTGATATTTAGATTTTTAATCGTTTTGTATTTTGTTACATATTATATGTGTTAATTCTAATTGAAGAAAGATACATAAAATTATGACAAAAAGTGTGTCACTTATAAATTCATATTTAATTTGATAAAAGTATATGCCGCTGTACAAATGTACAATTAAGTTGTACCCAATAGGACCAACTGAACCACGTAATGCACAAATTTTTTTTTCAATTATGACAATTACGGATTGTAAATTCAACATTTCAATATTAAAACGTATGGCACAACAATTGCTACTTGAATATACACAATTAAAGAAAACAATAAATATCAAAAACTATATGACTTTATTTTGTTTTTCCTTATTGCAATAATATCAGTACATCAGTACAAACGATCAGACATGCCGAATTGCACTTGTAGAACCAGTCTTCGAAAAAAGGGAGTTCCAATGGAATCCAAGTCGATATTTTGTCAAGTTTACCTTGCGTCTACAGGAAATATTAAAAACTATTCCAGAAAAAGGAGGTACTAACCCCCACATTCTGGATTCTGTAATGAAATATATTACATTCTATGTACAGTGTAAAAATAAATCCTGCAAATTACAAGTTTATTTGTAAATTGTATTGTCTTCCCATAAATTATATATATTTCAAGATTTTAAATAACAAAATACCGAAGTAACTGTTAATTTAGATTCTGCATATGCACATTTCGACCACTTATGTCTCTCCAGTGCAGATCAAATCAAAACATTTCGAAATCCATACATCGAAATACATGTATGTGTAAAAACTGATAGAAAACAAATTACCAATAGGATCTAAATAGTAAAGCCAAAATCAGCAAAGGACAGAGCAATCCGAGAGGGAGATTTTCCTTTGTTTTGAACAAAATTTTGTAAAATTTAGATATTGTAAGTTTTCAAATAAATCGGTTTCGGGCGAGCATCGGAGTACTAGCTAGTGGGTTGGTGAATACCCTCGGGGACTAACAGTCCACCAGCAGAGGCATCGGCCCAGTGGTAATAAATAACTGAGTAGATAAAAGTTAGTCCTTGATTGCGTCCATCATCTCAAGAGGGGGATGAGAGGTGGAGGGGATCGGGGTATTTAGATAAAGACATATTTGTATAAAGAATACATTAAAAGTTTTTCTGTTTATCTAGATGATTTTGTAATAAAATTATAAATTTAGCGCTCAAATATATTGTCATTTGACTTAGGATGGACCTGGAAAGTTTTTTTTTACAAATCTGTTGTTCTCTTACATTATTTGGCCTTTTTTAGATCCAACGAGTAGTTGTATTCAAAACTTTTGCTGTAGCTACTTTGACTTTTTGCCTTTATATTTTTTTATTTCTTTGGTGACTGTTGTCGGTTCAGTGCAAACTTGTCATTAAATATTTGTACTGAACCCCTTGGCCAATTGGAAACTCATCTGGCTAACAAAATTATTAGGTTGTCCCAACTCAAAATCATGTCTGTAAGGTTCACATTTCATCCAAGATGGCTGTCCACAAGGAACATAGTTTTAAATTGAACTCTATGGGAATACAAGTTTCAATTGCAAATTATTCAGCAGGTATATAGAAATATGTTTATAAGCTGCTAAAAGGGATTTTTGAAATCCTAAAACGTAACAATAAATAAATTTAAAAGGAAAAAACTTACATGTAAGATTTAAATGAACTGAAATGTAGAATAAATGTATATAGAAAATTTCCAAAACGGATACTGAGGCAACAACCATAATCATAAATCAAGCATACATGACTCTATAGGGATCACATACAGACAGAGAACGTAAATGACGGAGACGAAACGAACAAAACATTAAATATAAAGCACTAACAGTGTGAACCCCGTGAGCAGGAGTGCCATTTTTTTTTCAAAAACCCAAACACTTATTTTTTACAGTATAATGTATAGACTTTGTATCGGAAGAAGTATTTGATCCGGTCTTCTACGCAAACAACAATCCCCAACCGGGACTATCTACTGTTGAAAAGGCTAAGCAGCATTGGCTGACACATGGTATAGACGCTGGACTGAGAGGATGTGTTCAATTTCATTCTAAACAATATATTGCACGGTATGGATGATAAAACACAAATTTTAATCGAAAAAAATACTAGAAGTCACCATGTAGTCCGTTTTTCAAAATGTCTAAATACCGAGTTTCCTGTGAATGTCTTTTTTGTAGATGTGTCTGTTCAGTGCAGTTCCGACCAAAAATGTATTTCAGTGTATGTGCTCTTGGAGCTACCGTTCGTCCAATACATTTCCTTTCACGATCTCCCTCTGAATATGCTGCAGACTCTTGTTGTACATTTATTTCGAAGGTAAAGGTATTTGAGTAAGGCGCTTGAAAAATAATAAATATTTGGAAAGAAGGGATTCAGCCACTCGGAACTTGCCCCTTGAATGAATTTTGAAAGATTTTGACAATTTATGTAGGTGTTTGTTAAATTTAGTGATAAAGGACCTCAAGAACCAAAATAAAACAGGTCGTTTTGTCCTGGATATGAAATGTTGTCTCCTTGACATTTACCCCATTTCCTTTCTTGTTCATATCTCTCATTTGTAAGGGCAAATGTTTATACGTTCGCAACAAAAAATTGGTTTTGGTTCTCGGTGTCCTTTGAGCAGTACCATCTCTTCAAACGCTGCTTAAAATATAAAATGGACATAAAAGGCTATTAACAGCCATGTTCGACTTCTAAATCAAAACATGAATACATCGAGAATGAATCACTAATAAATGAACGCTGTTGAGCTAAGGGTAGTTCATATTCAATCTGTTGTAGCGTTTAGGTTAATTGTTTTTCGTCAATTAAAATTAAGTTCAAGACTTGTCTTGTAGAAACAATTGTAACTGTATACTTCAATTTCATAAATATTTTGTTTTTTATGTGGTATATATTTATTTCAATAGATCTAGAATCCGTTTCTCTCATTTCTGTCCTGTTTTCACTTTTCCTGAACAGAGAGAATGTTGTTCTCGACAAGTGATTGGATGAAATTCACTTATGACGTCAAATATGTTCCGACTCTACCATTGTGACGTCATGAAAAAAAGGCGACCATGGCTGATTATTTCCCACTCAAAGACCATATTTATTTCGGATCATCAGAAGAGGGGGGTCATGTTTTTGTCCAAAATCTCCTTGAAATCATTAGAGAACGTATCTCGTAAGAAACGACATTTCTACACTCTCGATAATTAAATTTTCAAATTTTCATTGGTACTTGAGGAGATCGTTTCCACTTTCAATTACATGAGAGTTCCTATCTCGAAAGTCCCGTTTTATCACGTTACGGTATACTCAAAATAAACTTAAATAGCCCTATTTGTATAACTTAGTGTGCTTATCAAAAACATAAATTGTAGGTATCCCGATTTATTGAAGGCGTTTGGTCACGACTACAGATCAGCAATCAGACATTATCTGAATAACCATGGAAAAGAACACCGCATCGGTCTACTTAATACCACTCGTGAATATGAAGGTCGCTGGACTGTTGTAAATAATGGAATCTATTTGAGTGCTTCAACAAGAACAGGAGGGGCAATAGACAGTCTTTCCTGGAACAATAAAAAATTCATCAACTCTCACGACCATGGCAGACAGATGCAGATGGCATGCAACACAAATAAATACACGGAATGTTATAACCCAACCGAGGCAGGAGGTCTTTGTGACGCTGCACATGAAACAACACATACACATATAGACTGGCTACATGTACAGGGTAATGCTTTGAAAAGTCAGGTATGAACTCAACTTTCAATTATTTAACTATAGTCGGAGTATAGGTCTTTGAGTTTGGATCTTGAGATCTCGTTTAATTTGGAATCTTCCGGGAACATAGAATGTCCCAGAACAAAAATCTCAACGCCATAATATTTCAACGAATTGTATTTTATCGTGAAATCTGGTTGTCATATGACAAGATATAGAGATCATATATATAACAAAATCAATTACATACATGTACAAAAGAAATGCCCCAAAGCCTGAATTGTGGTTCTGTCAATAGATATTCAACATTAGCTTTAGATGTCACTTATACCTCTAAACAATTTATAATGAAATCGCAGAAAAATGATACAGCTAGTACATAGGTGCTAGGCCGACAACAGATAACGCTTAGAAATATTATACATCTTGAGAGTATCCCCTTCTTGCAAAGTTCCGCCTGTAGCTGATTTTGGCTTAACCTTTACGTTGTGTAGATTTTTGCTATTGTAAAATTATAGTAAAAACTTCCTTTGATCTTTTTAAGAGTTAATCATGCTTTTTTGAGCGTTGAAAAAAAACTATAATTTATCGTTAAACCTTGAAATTTACCTCACATGACAAAACACCAATTGAATTGAGAAGAAAAAGGCGGAGCTAAAACCATGGTTTAACCTTCAAATTACTATATGCTTAAACATTAGTTTAAGCTCCGCCCATCTCCTGTTGATCTTTGCGTTTCACTCCTGTTGTATTTTATTCTACCAGTAGTTTAACATTTCATCAATCTTTTGGCAATTCACGCTCATCAAACCTTGAAAGAAAGGGAGAGGAGGTAGTGTTTTAGAAAAAAAAAATACCTAAAATGAGAGTTTCGGCAACTCCCGGAATCTTTTCCCCTAGATCTGTCAATAAAATATTATGTGTTCAAATTTGAAAATTACAAAGCCTGTAAAAAATATCGAAAAAGCCAAGCATTGTTGTGAAATTCCGATCATGTACCTTCAACTGTAAAGAAAACACTCCCTTCTAGATGCATGGGAAGCTTAACAAGTTGTGCATTTTTGCGAATATAGTCGAACATTTTATCTACATGTTAGATAAAACAGATCAAAAGACAATATTTTGAACCGACCTCGTCAGAGAAGCAGCATGACTACTTATTTTATCAGCTGAATGATATGAAATGGAATTTATTTATTTTTTAAATCCGATACATTTTACATCTCAAAATAACTTGTAAATGTCAGAATTACATACACTTTAAACTTTACAGTTCGTAAAAGGACTCAAAATATTCTCGATTAAAAGCGATTCTAGCTTTATATATGGCTTTAAAAGCGGGTGCCGATTATGCCTCCTAATCGATACATTTTAACTTATTTCTAAATTCGTCAATCGATTTCCGTCAATCAATTTATTATGTTACAAAACAAATATACCAAGCCTTACTCATTAACACATTTAAACTTTAAATATAATAACTCGTCAGAATCGTGGTATATATAATACTTAAATATTTTGATATTTTATTTTATTTTCTTCTACATGATTGTTTTTTTATCTTTTATAAAGAGAAGCGAGAAAACAACGACAGTAGAATACCGAAAGAACGAGTTATCGAAATGATCTCTGCAGAATTTGTTTCTATTTTGATATTTATTTGTTTGGTAGTATATTTTGATCTCCATTGTATCCATGCTGCTATTTGACGGGTACTTCATGGGGGTCAGATCATTCTTACTTCTGAAGCCCTCATTGCTTTATATTTTTAGAGACGAGGTTGAGAAAATTTGATGTTTTTCTTTTCGTTGCCTTCCTTTCTTTTCCTTTATACTCCCATTTCGGGCATGTATCTTTTGTATTCATTTGTCGGTGCCACTGTAACACGAATAAAGAAGACATGTTTCTCATATAAATATGATTATAAAATAGAAATTAGAAATACCAATACTTATAGGTACATCCGGCGTTCTAGAAACCAGTACAACCGACAACAGGAACACATCACAATTGTTACTGCGGACGTTTGTGTCCAATACACCAAGGTTATATTACACGGTGCGATTATCTTTTATCAAAAACAGTAACAGTTGGAACACATGGGATCAGTAATTGCATCGAGTTTATTTCTAATTTCACCATTGCCGGAAACTGGCCCCAAGATACACCACTTATTCAGATGCAGTCCCCTGCAGTGTATTTGACCCACGAGTTACCAAGTCTTGTAACAAGATTTGCAGTTAACTATTATTCAAAACATTTACCTGTTATTTTATCATCAGCGGACCATCAACATGCTTTAGGAGGATACGCACCTGATGGTCAGAATACAGACCGGCTAAGAATTTACAACCACCAGTACTTCCAACTTAGTAATTTTGCAGACACGACTGGCAAATTTAATGTTATATTTTACAAGAGACCACATGACACTGAAATCCGTAATTATATAAATTATACAGGACATATATGTGTATCGGAACACTAAATATGGTAACTGATTGTCTTCATAAATTAGTGACACTTGTTCCTTTATAAACCATTTAAAATTTGTAGAAAAAAAGTGTGATAATCTTTTATTAACTAAGCATTTGAATCAATGCTTGTAGCTACCTCAAGTTTAGTACATGGTTAACACTTTCATTGTTTGTCAGAAACTTGGAGAATTCAAATTAATCCAATATTTTAGGATTTTGCGCGACAAACTGAAAGCCAAAGAGAGCTTGCCATCTCTTGTTATCCTTCTAACGCGCTACAATCGTCCTTTTTCCATTATTTTTTATATCTTTATCATCTTATCTAAAATTACTGAAGCAAAATAAACCGAATGTGACAGAAACGTTGTATCGAAGGTCCAATACCAAAATGGCTCTTCAATCCGATTGCAGAAAATGTTCAAATTGTATCCTTTCCTCTGAATCTACGGAAATCGAACCAAACTTTACTGCAATGTATTAGAGGTCTTAAAAAAGATCATTCATTTCGTCCGGACCCGCTACAGACAACATAGCTTGGGACTGGACATCATTGAAAACATACTTTGATTATATTCTAAAAAACGACTCAAGCAAATTAAGTTTATCTTTACAGGACAACAGCAATAGAATACCAATGGAATATAACATCAGATTACATTAATCAAAGTCCAGAGGCAAGGCAAAAGCAAGAGCACCGGAGGACTAAAGACACTACACACCCATAAAAAACTCAAATACTACAAATGCAACCCAAAAATCTAAAGCACCAATAGTGTGAACTAATAAAAAAGAGTTACAACAGGTGCTCCGGAAGGGTAACCATGCCCTGCTTTGTATATAGCAACGGTCACACTGTCAGTGGGTCAATCAAGGGCAAAGTCAGAATCGGTAATGTCTAATCCGGGAAGACGTGAATCGACCTGAAAATGTCACTTTTCATTTGTGACACCGACATTTCATGTCTAACTATGATGTCGTGGTGACAGCAATAGAAATTTTTAAGGGACGAAAGTAACAAAGCTAAACATATTCATTCCAATCAAATTTTATCCTTTCCTCTTGAACTAAAACCAACCTTAACTGAAATGATGTATTGGAGGTCTTTAAAAGTGAAAATGTTTCAAAGTTATCTTAAAGATATGATAATAAAAAAGATTTACAATCAAGGGTGAAGTTAGAGTCGATCATGTCAAATCAGGAATGACATATGGAAGGTTACTAATAGCGATTGCTCATTTCTAAAAACGAAATGTTAGTTAATGCAAAACATAAAATTATATGGATACACATATTTGCATCATGTTTACTTAGTTGACACATGGGAAGATTCTACACACAAGTAATTATAATGAATTAACAAAAATAACCGCTTACGCAGAAAGTTTTAAATTGGACTCTAGGGGAAAACATAGTATGATTTATCTCCTGATAAACAATGAAAGGCTATGGAGTAAATGCAAACGAGACAAAGTCTCTAAGAAAACATGGTAGAATCAATTAAGGGTTCGGAATAAGGCTTTTATTCTTGTTCTTTTTCCTGAGGTCACTATAAGGCCTTTCATAATGAGCTTTGCTCATACTTCATAGTAAGTTCAAGAGTGTCCCTAACACTGCTTTGAGTGAAAGTCAATGCTTATTATCGTGATACCACATACATGTCAAATACTTCAAGAGGAAGAACAACAATAAAAGCGTTGTTCCTTTGCTTGTTTTTACCATGTATTTGTAGAGACTTTGTCTCATGTGCATTTACTCCATATCCTTTTATTCACCATTATGGACGCCAGGTCGTCCACAATCCTAAGCTATCGAAAGATACAACATAAAGACAAACACAGGATGCTCATCAAGTCGATTGTAGGAAAAAAATGGAAATTACAAAGAAAAAGAAAATGAATAAATAAATAAATAAATAAAATGCTTAGATTTAAAAGTATGATAGTATACTTTACACTTAGTATACTTAAGCTACTTAACAAGGAAATTGGCTTGAGTAAAGTTAACCAATCTTTATATAGGGTCAAAAGAGTGTCTTTAAAAGATTGATCATTTCATTCCTTTATAGGAAATAAAAATATCATCAGTGAGGAAAATAATTTAAAGTTGTATCATCATTTTAATCGAGTCCGCTGAATTTATTCAGAAAAAAATGAAACCAAACCATACTGAGATAGATATTACAAAGATTGCTCATTAATTTCTGATATTTTCTATAATTACGGTTTGGTTCTATTTGCGTCGGCCGGTTATGAGAAAATGGGCATAGTATGCTTTTAAATAAGGTCCAATTTAAAACTGGGTTCCATGTTGGCGATTATTGACAACCACATAGGAATCATATACCTCCTAGAAACGTTTTGCGGTTTCTAATGGACAGCCACTGACATCTCGGCATTTGCTTAATGATGTAATGGTTTGTTGTTAGAATGAAATGCAGGAATCTAAGGATAAACGTTCACCATAAAATGTTCGAACAACGGTATTCCGAATTTGGAGAAGAAGATGACATAATTAGATTACACATATAGATATGTCTGCAGGATTTTACCAAATGGGACTGTCCAAATATTCAACCAGACACACTGCATTTAAATTCAAGTGCTGGTACATATCAATTTTTTGCCTTCCAACGGAACTCAACACCAGCCCGAACTCATGATGCGCAAAGTTCTAAGAGGCATTGCCTGTATTACCTTTATTACGTTAAGGTTTGTTCTGAGACTTCGAAACAATATGTGAAAGACATAAATAACAAAATACCGAAGTCACTGGTAATTTATTTTCTGCATATGTGAATTCAGACAACTTATGTCTCATCAGTGCAATTCAAACCAAAACATTTGGAAATCCATTAACTGAAAAACATGTAAAAGCTGATAGAGAATAATTTAACAAAAGGATCTAAATAGAAAATCCAAAATTCAGCTAAGGACAGAGCTATGCATGAGGGAGATACTCCTTAGTTTTAAACAATATTTTGTAAAATTTAGATATTTCATGTTCTAATAAAGTCGGGTTTCGGGTCAGCACCGAAGTACTGACTACTGGGTTGGTGAATACCCTCGAGGACTAACAGTCCACCAGCAGAGGTATAGGCCCAGTGGTAATGAGTAACAAAATACCGAAGTCACGATTAATTTATCTTCTGCATATGCTCATTTCGACAACTTATGTCTCATAAGAGCAGATCAAACCAAAACATTTTGAAATCCATCAACCGAAAAACGTTTAAAAGCTGATAGAGAACAATTAACCAAAAGCTAAGGTCAGAGCTATGCATGAGGGAGATATTCCTTAGTTCAAATTATATTTTGTAAAATTTAGATATTGCAAGTTTCAATAAAGTCTGTTTTCGGGTCAGCACCGAAGTGTTTGACGGATTTTGTGGAATTGGCTTGAAACATGGTCCAAGAATGTGTTAATTTTTGGTAAGATCTTGCACAATTGTAGGATATTTCACATTTCACAACCCCCTAAAAGAACTAGAGCTCAGTAGTAATATTGAAATGTTCAACTGGTTTAGGAAATTTTTAGCTGATTTAAGTGCAATCATCAGTTCACTGACCCGATTATTGAAACAGAATAAATCATTTAAATTGAAAATTCAACAACAAGAAAAAAAAGGACTGATATCACCATCATTTTATATCTTTTCCGAGATATGATATCGCTATAAGACTTGCTGCAGTTGGAGTTAACACATGTGTTATGGTCTCATGTTCATTTACTCCATATCCTTTGTAAAATATTTAATACAGGAGTTTGTCTTTTATTGCAGTGTGAAGTTGGTAAAACAATTCCCGTGGTAGAGATGTATGCTCTTTATTTTTTCTTAGATATGGTATACTTGTGCATGAGATAATATCTCATGTGTAACTTTGTTCAATTAATATTATCTAAATTTATGTAAATTCTAAAACCGAAGGATTAACCCCCTCCATCGTAGTTTTGTCCCTAGCTATATTTGCTATTACTGATTTTCGGATTTTGTTTGGTTTTATGCATTTTAAACAATTTTTGAAATTATGGATTTCCTTTGTTTAGGTTCTAGTGCTGCTGATGAGGAATTGATTTCCGAAATGGCCATACAGCTCATTAAAATTACTGCAGTTGAAGTTAACACATGTGTTATGGTCTGATGTTCATTTGCTCCATATCCTTTGTAAAATATTGCTTTCAACACGACAACTCGTAATATAAGATACATGTCGTGCCACCTTGACTTCGAACAAAGCCAGAAATCAATCATATTGGATCAAAAACTTATATCAATGTGTTTGAATACTCAGACTATCTTTTGCAGAGGAATGTGACCATGACGCTTTGCAATCACTATTGCACAAACAATTCATTGACGTCATTTATGGGTGTCTGAAACAAGAGGTGGTTGTCACTACTCAAAGTTTCATTTCGACAGTCAGTATAAGCCCAGCAGAAAAATAACGGTACCAGATGCCTTGTCAAGGTATCCTTAAGTGGCACCACTTTTGTTTGAGATTCGGACAGATGACGTTTTTTATCCCTTTTATTGAGGAACTGACAAGGAAAATCACATTATCAAATGGCTCCAATTTAACTGACCCTTTGAAACCGGATCATGCAATTGAACCTACTGTGACACCAGTAGAGTCGCATGCTAGAAATAACCTTTAAGATAGAGATACTATAGACGTTTATAATTTAGGTGATCAGTCGGAAAATGTATGAAGAATAAAGCCTTTACGTCTGAATAGGAATAAAATGTTAAATGCAAATACTGCTTTTATTAGAGACAGTGAGTATTACCGCCAGCTACACAAGGACATAGTTGATATAATCAAAGAGCAAAAAAAAAACGTTGCTCGTATTGATGAAAATAAGTCATTCTTTAACTGACGGAACACTGCCAAAGTCCAAGAAAGAATCTCACATATG
This sequence comes from Modiolus philippinarum, assembly GCA_002080025.1. Lineage (NCBI taxonomy): Eukaryota > Metazoa > Mollusca > Bivalvia > Mytilida > Modiolidae > Modiolus > Modiolus philippinarum. The sequence goes on from MJUU01031301.1 coordinate 70,817, forward strand.
TTTTAATTGAATAACCCAATACATTATAATTGCAATTTGTTATTTATTTTGAAAACAACTAAATTAAACGTGACTGAACTAATTTCTAGTATAATTTTGTAATTCCAGCTTTATTAGTGACTGAAATTAATAGATAGGTCCATGATTACAAATGAGAGGGCATTCTGGAATGCTCATCGATGGAATTACATGAAGGGAGATCTTTTACTTTCCAAGAATGAAAAATATAACCGATTACGTAGAATTATGTCACAAGTGTAAGACACGAAAGGTATCAAACTTGAGACCTAAAGACAAGATTGTCGCTTGTCGCAATCCATCATAATTTGTCCAATTGTGTGACGAAAAGCTTTATTTTCAAAATAATCACAGCCAAGAGAATAAACTTTACTGCTGCCAACATACTTAGCAAGTTATATATGTTTTGTAAAGCAATTTTTTTTATCAATTTCTATGAAATTTTCACCATTAAAACCCAGAAGGATGTACAGAATAACACTTTATTTTGGCATATTTTTTTTTCACAATTAGTGTTCAAAAATAAATGATTTACTAGTATTATCAATAAACAGATTGATTAGCATTTAGGGTTAGAATTCTCGATTTATGATATCAAAATTATGACGTCCAAAAAGTGACCTCTTGTTTAAATTGCTGCTTCTTTTAAACTATCATCATGAAATTGAAATAAACACTCAAACAACACAACATAGTGAATTTAATGGTGACATTTATGACTTGCTGATTATATTTTTAAATGTGGTATCATTTGGAATATATAGAGAAAAAAGGCAGCGTTCCAATACCTTTGTCCAAGATCTGAATCGGTGTCCAGCGTTCAATAATTTTGGTTAAGATCACTTCAGTAGTTTCGCAACATATGATGAAAATGATATTTCCCACAAAAGTCTGATGTTAAACCACATTTACCTCTAGCAACAATTCATTTGCACTAAAATATATTAGAAATTTTTAAGGGACATTCCAATCATCTTCCGATAAATATGAAAAAGAAAGGAAATTGGGTAAATGTCAAAGAGACAACATCTATCTCCAGGTTAAAACGACCCAAAACAAGGCATCTAGGGGGGCGCCGTACGGTCTTCAACACAGTGAGGAACCTCACACCATATAGTTAGCTCTACATGGCCCTAAAATGTAAGAAATTGAATAAATTAATGGAAACAAACCACTTCTAATTACCCGAATATCAAGAAATTAAAATTTATAAGAAGACGAGGACAAACGAGTGACCAACATTTTCCTGACGCGGAATAGGCGAAAAAAATGTGATGGGTTTTAAACTCGTTCTTTTTGCTTCCAGCCTTCCCCTTATAATTGGTGAATGGCGAAAAAAATAAATGCACAAACTGACTCAGTAAAAATCAAACTAGAAAAAAGTCCAACTTATCAAGACGAGAATTTTTACAATGAAGTACACAAAGCATAAAAAAGCACATGGGTACTGTCCTGACAAATGCTCTTAGTAACTGACAGCTAGCTAAGGACATAATTTCCGTTGACTATGACATCAAGCCTGCTAACATATGAAACTCAATTGAAATGCCTCGTAATAGATTTCGTATTACAAAATCATCAATTATGAAAGAAGAACATGATATTGGGCAAATAGGAACATTTTTTTAATTTAGTTACGAAGTCAAGCATTGAGGCGCTGATCAATATTTTTGCCAATTAAAACAAGAAGTTAAGATTTTACAACGATATTATATATCCTCTGTGAATAAGTTTGTTTAACGGATCAATAAGAATAGAGAGACAATTTTTGAATTAATGAATAACATAATTCAAAAAATACCGAAGTTGCATAAAAACAGTAAATTTCATTATGCTGTACTCGTGTTTCAAGGAGTAACCTCTCATCAGCAGCATTAAAGCCAAATAATATGTAAAGCCATAATCTAAAACTAGTAACAAAAGAAGTACTCATTTCCAAAAATATCGAAATAGGAAGCCAAGGACATCTACCGAGTGCCATACACGGAATGAAGCCTCAGTATTTTTAAGTGGTTGGGATTTTGATAAAAACTGTAAATTTTTACAACACAGAAGGTAAAATTTTCATGTCAGACAAATCTGACTATTGGGGTTGTGAATACCCTCGGGGACCTCTGGTCCACCAGCAGTGGCATCGGCCTAATGGTTCAAAATACAAAAAATACCGAAGTTGCATAAAAACAGTAAATTTCGAAGTTGCTGTTAATCTGGAGTCTGCATATGCGCATTTCGACAACTTATGTGTCTTCAGTGCAAATAAATTCAAAATATTTGAAATCCATCAACCGATATATGTGTACAGACTGAAAGAGAACAAATTACTAATAAGATCTAAAAAGAAAAGCCAAAATTACATGCAGTTTAGGACAGAGAGAGATACGTCTTAGTTTTGATCAAAATTTTCTTAAATTTACATATTGCAAGTTTTCAAATAAAATCGGAAATGATATTTCAATAGAGGTTTGCATATAAAAACACCCTGTTGTATAAGAACCCTTCATATAGAACCAAATTTCCTTAATAAGTCAATGTACGTATAAAAAAAAATCAAAAAATGTTTTTATCAGATTATGATATTTCAACCCTAACTGTAAAAGTTTTTTTTCAGTTAGACAAATATTTCGGTCGTTGAATTCAGAAACATCACTACATACTCGTGCATATCGAACAAGTTCTGAAATGTAGACCCCGTTAGAAGGGGCTAACGGGACATCGCCGTCAAGATGGGAAAAATTTACTATAGGGAAAGTCATCCCTTCTATTGTTATATTAATATATTATATATATATTATTGTATATCGCTGCTGGAAATTATTGAAGTGAGTTCGGTAGGATAAATTTTGTCTGTAAATTTAGAAAATCAGGATTATAAAAAGTAAAAATATCGTCCAAATATCTTTATATATATTCTTAAAAGACCCACTAAATGCTGTTTAATAAGGTCTTTAGGAATGTTGTGCATGAATTGTGACTCGTAGCAATAACGAAATAAATCTGCTGTGAGAGGTGCACAGTTGGTATAAATATGAATAACTTTTTAACCGATAGATGGTACATGTATCACCGAAACGTAGAAAAATATTATCAAACAGAAAATTCAATGCTTTTATCCTATCCTGACAAGTCCAATTGGTATAATACATCGGCAAAGAAGCAAGAACGAGGAAAGGGGAATTTCTAAAATCATAAATCTAAAATCACGGCAATTCACAGCAACACGAATTGAGACAGTATGACAAAGACAATACAAATAAACAAAAAAGACCAAGAACGTCACAAAACTAAAGCACTAGCAGTGTGAACCCCTATAAAAACTGAAGTATCATCAGGTGATCCGGAAGGGTAAGCATGATCTGCTCCACGCGTGGTACCCGTCACACTACCAGTGCAAAGTCCGGTTTTGTCACAGTCGGTGTTAGTCAGTAAAACTCTCTGGATCTACCCAAAGATATCTGTTCTTATTTGTGAAACAGAAACATTGTAATGGTCTGTCAAATCGTGGTGACGACCGTAAAACCTCTGTAGCGACAGTTGCAACAGTGAATGAAAATACCCTTGATGTATAAGTTTTTGATACAGTAATTTCGCTTTGTTGACAAAATCGCTGTACAAACTTCAGGCACGGCAATGGCGAATGACTTGTGAAATGTACACGCCATATGCCGGAGGAGTGGGAATATTACTGCTCAAAAATGGGATAATTGTTGTGTTTGTCGACACTGAAAACGATTTCAAGGTATTGCAAACAATACATCCAGATTTTTGGAAAGACCATTTGTTCAAATATGCAGAATCTAAATTGACAGTAAGTTCAGTTGTTTGTTATTTAAGAATATTTAGTAAAAACCTCAGGAGTATATTCCTCATGCATAGCTCTGTCCTTAGATGATTTAAGCTTTCCCTTTTAGATCGTTTTGGTAATTTGTTTTCTATCAGTTTTTACACATATTTCGATTAATGGGTTTCCACATGTTTTTATTTGAGTTGCACTGAAGAAACAGAAATGCGCATATATGCAGAATCTAAATTGACAGTAAATTCTTTATTTTGTTATCTAAGAAAATTTAGTAAAAATCTTAGGAGTAACTCCTTCATGCATAGCTCTGTCCCTAGATGGTATAGGCATTTCTTTTTTCTCCTATTCGTAATTTGTTTTCTATCAGTTTTTACACATATTTCGGTTAATTGATTACCATATATTTTGATTTTATCTGCACTGACAGGTCATAAGTTTTCGAAATACGCATATGCAGGAACTAAATTCATAGTAACTTCAGTACTTTCCTTATATTTTTGTGTGTTTCTGTTGACGTGGTACTTTGGAATGTGCATTGCTCTTTTACACAATTTTTTACAGAATCAGATGACGGATTTATTTAATGACTTCACGGCATTCCTGCCAGACGAATTTTGAAGAAGGACGATATTTCGGTCTTCTTTGAAGAAAGGCTTTACTTCTCGGTCCAGGACGATGTTGAGGTACCTTGTAATAACATAACCACTAGGTTCATATCGGAACTTGGAGCTTGCACAATTTCAGGTCAAGGGCGAATTTTTCGCATTGGCAGCCTCGTTCTTGTCACAACAGTGTGAGGTTAAATGAATAAATTCTAAAGGGGCTTTCCAAAATCAGCCCATCACAGATGACGAAATGATGTTTTTCAATCGGGTCAAATGTTAAACTTTATGAATAATGTACAAACATTATGATTGTATATTTTGAAATGGACTTTAAAAGGACTATTTTTTACTGATCGGAATTAACTGAGAAATTTTGGAAAGGACCTTTCATAGATCACTTCATAAAGTTTAGTTACATTGCAATTTATATAGTTAAAGGAAAAACAGATGGTTATGGCTCTTTACCGTAGGGTTCAATGTTAAACTATGTTTTTGTCGGACTTAAATGAAAAGAGGTCATTTAGTAAGTCCAAAAAAAAACCTTTGATACTATTTCCAGTACAGTTCGGTTAAATTTTTTCATACCAGTTGATAAAAATGATGATTCCCATAAAGTTCAACGGTAAATCGTGTTCCTCCCTGGTGGTCATGTTTTTGGACCTTTAAAAAATGATCTTTTTTAAATAATTTCTCTATAATATTTACAGTTTTTGCAACGTTTAGCTGAAATATTGTTTCAAATAATTATAATGAATAAAACGTCATTGAGAGTTCATCAGGAAACCCTACTTATACTCCCACTACACTATCAAGGGAGGAGATTATTGAAAATCACAACTCTGTTTTAGCATCCTTTGGCATCAAAGCGGATGATGATAACAATCAGCTCCCCTACATCTACTGGGTCCCTAAACTTCATAAGAACCCATACAAACAGAGATTTATTGCAGGGTCTTCCAGATGCACCACTAAGCCACTTTCTAAGCTCCTTACTACTTTATTGACCGCAGTCAGAGATGGCCTGAAAAGTTACTGTGATAAAGTCTACTCCACGAGCGGCGTCAATCAGATGTGGATTCTAAAAAATTCTAAAGATCTTCTCGAACAGCTATCCTCTAGCAGTCTTACCCATTGCCACAGCATACAAACCTTTGATTTTTCTACTCTTTATACTACCCTGCCACACAATAAATTGAAAACAGTAATTTCGGATTTGATACATCAATGTTTCTGCACTAAAAACGGAGAACGCAGATACACGTATTTAGTAGTAGGGAAAGACAAAACATATTTTGTAAAGAACCACACTGAGTCAAACAAGAAGTACAGTGAGAATGACGTAATCAAGATGTTGGAATTTTTAATAGATAATATTTTCGTCGAATTTGGAGGCCGTGTTTTTCAACAGACAATCGGGATTCCCATGGGAACTAACTGCGCGCCACTTTTAGCTGATCTCTT